>JAPFRM010000884.1:0-18646 GCA_030778325.1 Beauveria medogensis | reverse complement strand
CCCTCCCCCTTGGCACCCCCACGAGCTCGCGCCACCAACTGCGCCAATCCAGATCCTGCCAGCAAGCCACCCGCTAAACCGCCGCTTAATAACAGGATAGGCAATTCATTCGGCAATGGAAAGGGAAAACATTGGAAGAAACAAAATGCTGCACCACCACCACCACCACCAAGAACCGTCCACCCCATCTTTGCCATTACTCGTGTGCAGTGGATTAACGGGTGTGGGGGTTCGCCCCGGATGCTAGGGAGCGCAATTCCGACTGATCCAGTAAAAGCACCACGCGCCGCTAAAAAAGAATGAATGAATGAATGAAAAAAAAAAAAATATACCGAACCCAACACTTGCCATTCGGCCCTTCCCCCAAGTCAAAAACGATAGAAAAAAGTTAGATGGGTCATTCCCCATGGGCCTTTTTTCATTAAATACCCATTTTCCCTCTTCCAATTCATCTTCCCGACCTCTTTTTTTGTCTTCCTTTGCGGCTTCAGCAGATCAGTTCAGCTTCTTCACTCACCACCCAGCCCCACTCTCACGATACCTTGCGCCGCCGCCGCCGCCGCCACTGCCCATCATGGAGGACAAGATTACGCCCGCCGGCGTTTCTGGCACCCACGACAACGAAAAGCAGCAGGTTGAAAACGTCGAATACTCGGGCTACGATATGACCTCTTCGGCGCCCGCGAATGCAGGTCTTGCCGCCGTGGCCGAGGCTCATGGCATCCAGCTTCCCAACATTGACCCCGCGCGCCGCGTCGCCGTCGAGAAGAGTCTCAAACGCAAACTCGACGCACGATGTTCCATCTTCATCTTGATCTACATCATGAACTATCTCGACCGGAACAACCTGGCGTCCGCGAGGCTCAAGGGACTGCAGGAGGATCTCAAACTCGATGACACCCAGTACGCGACCTGCCTCAGCATTCTCTACGTCGGCTACATCCTCATGCAGGTGCCGTCCAACATGTTCATCAACCGCATCTCCCGGCCATCTCTGTACATTGCGGGCGCCATGCTCCTCTGGGGCATCATCTCCACCCTCTCCGGCAACGCCCAGGGCTTTGGCAGCATGGTCGCCATCCGCTTCCTCCTCGGCTTCATTGAAGCCGCCTTCCTCCCCGGCGCGCTTCTCATCCTCTCCAAATGGTACACGCGCCGCGAGCTCACCAAGCGCAACGCCCTGCTCTTCTGCGGCAACCTCATCTCCAACGCCTTTTCGGCCCTCGTCGGCGCTGGCGTCCTCTCCAACATGAATGGCGTCCTCGGCCACGCCGCCTGGCGCTGGCTCTTTTGGATCGAGGGTGCCGCCACCTGCACCATTGCCATCATCTCGGCCTTTGTACTGCCCGATCTACCACACAACACGCGCGGCTTCACCGAAGAGGAGCGCCAGGTGGCCCAGCTGCGTATCATCGAGGATGTCGGTGAGCTCGACTCGGATGCCAACCAGGGGCCATTGGACGGCCTCAAGATGGCCCTCAAGGACGTCAAGATTTATGTCATGATGTTTACCTTTACCGCCTACGTCGTTGGTCTGTCTTTCAATGCCTTTTTCGTACGTATTGCCCTCTTGCACGTATTATTTAGCAAACACTAACTAACCATTGTACAGCCCAGCTTGACCCAAACACTCGGCTTCAGCTACGTTCCTACTCTGCTAATGAGCGCTCCTCCCTGGGTCTTTGCCTGCATTGTCTCGTACTTTGTCGCCTGGAACTCGGACCGTACGCAAGAACGAGTAAGTTGCCTACACCCTCTCCCTTTCTTGTCCCATGCTTCATTGCCCCATGCTTCAGTGGCTGATGCCTCCCAGTTCTGGCACATTGTCACCCCTATGCTCGTCGGCGTCGTCGGCTTCGTCATCTGCATGTCCACCCTCAACGTCCCCGCCCGCTACGTCGCCCTCTTCCTGCAAACCAGCTCCTACGCCGGCTACATTGTCTTTTACTCGTGGATCGCCTCCTCCTTCCCGCGCCCTCCCGCCAAGCGCGCCGTCGCCATTGCCATCATCAACGCCTTTGCCCAGCTCGGCAACGTCGCCGGCTCCTACGTCTGGGACCTCAAGGAAAACGGCTACCGCAAGAGCTACGCCATTGTTCTCTCCATGTTTGGCGTCACCATCTTTGGCTGCTGGATTGTCCGCCTCATGCTCGTCAGCCTCAACAAACAGCTCGAGAAGAGCGAGGCATCCTCGGACGAGGCCGAGGGGGCTTCCACCGCGGCTGGCGCGACGGGTGCGACGGGCGCTGTGCAGATCCTCAACAGCCCCGACGAGGCTCTCCAGATGCGCAAGGGCTTCCGCTACCTGGTCTAACGTGTACATGTACAAGATTCACATATGAACTAGTCAAGAATTTAATGAAGATAATCTGCCTGCAATTGGCATGCAACTTGTTACTTGACATCAAGCCGTCATCCCCATGAGCCAGACGTGTAGCTGGGAATCGTTCCCGAAGAAATAGAACCATGACACTTTACAAATAAAAATCATTATTTACGGCCTACAATACGATACCAAGTAAAGAAATTTGGCGTCTTAGAAGCTGATGCTTGCCGCCTTGACATTAAAGCCCTTGACCTCGACCGCTTGCGCCCTATCATCCCACTGCCCAACCGTCAACTTGAGCGTCTCATTCGGCCACAGCGTCACGTAGTTATCCGACCACAGCACCGGCAGCACGTCCTCGCCCGCGGCGTCTGCCAGATTCAAGCTCACAAAAAACGCCGGCACGCCCGACTTGTTCTGCAGCGTGACGCGCCTGCCGCTGACGCCCTCGGTCGTCCGAGACCGACATGTCCTCGAACCAACCTTGACGTCCACACTCGCCGTCTCCAGTTTACGCAGCGATGTGTAGTCGACGTACTTGGCGACGGGCGTGTGGTACCACGTCGAGTTTTTCCAGTCCAGCACGTCGACGACGCCGGGGCCGAGCCAGTACACGTTGCGGCTGACAACGACCTTGTTGATGTTCGTGTTGGTGTTGTTCTTGTTGATGTTGCTCTTGTTGTCCCTGTACAGCCGGAGCCGCAGAAACACCACGTCCTCGATGCGGTCCAGGCCCTCGACCGTCCCAATCTTGCGGGACGTGTTGGGCTCCGTTGACATGGCCATTGTCTGGCGGGCGACAGTCCGGCCCTGCATATCCACCACGTCAACCTCGACCGTCCGCGCGCCCTGCCGGTCCAACGACCGGTTAATCAACCAGACGCCACGACTCACATAGTCAAACGCAACATGCTCGACTCGCGAACCCGTCTTGGTGCCGTAGTACGACCCGGCCGGCCGCATGTAGTGGTCAAACTGGTTCCAGTGCAGGCTCGGCCAGGCGTTATTCAGCATCCAGTAGACGAGCCCCGTCGCCGGCCGCCGCCGCGGCGCCGCCGCGGCGCTCCTCCACAGCGCCGAGTATGCCTCGTACTGGGCCCGCGTGGCCTCGTAGTCGGTCAGCTGCGCTTTCGTCAGGTAGTCCTCGAGCGACGTCGGGGCGCCGAACCGCGCCCACAGGCCGCGGTTGTAGATGCTGCGCGTGTAAAACTGCGAGCGCTTGTTCATGTGGTACAGGCCCTTGTCCGGCGCCCGCCACAGATCCTCCCTGTCGGCGGCGGTCAGGAATTTCTTCAGGCTGCCCAGCTCCGGGGTTCCCACGCCGGCGCCCAGCTCAGACCCGAAGCCAAACGCGGCGCCGTAGCGGCCCTTGCCGTCCCCGTCGTCGTTGGTATCGAACCAGTAGCTCGGCGGCACCCAGTCGTACGGCCCGTCCATCTTCATGCCCGACGGCCCCAGAAGCGCCGGGTATCCGCGCTTCGACGCCGACGCCACAATCGGCACCTGCCAGCCCGCCGCCCTCAGCCCGTCAACGTACATTTTTGTCGCGCGGTCGTCGGGCCAGTAATCGCTGCCGACGAGAAAGCCAATCACGCTGGGATGCGTCTGCAAGACGCCAGCCTCGTGGACGACGCTCGCGTTGGCGATTGCGTAGTCGCCGTCGTCCCATACGGGCGGCGGGTCGACGGCCAGGTCGTGGTTGTACTCCCACGCCTCCCACTTGTCGCAGCACTCCCAGCCGACGAGCACCAGCAGGCCGAGACGGTCCGCGACGGCGTACAGCTCCGGCTGCTCCATCTTGCCCTCGAGCCGGATCGCGTTCTGGCCCATGTCGAGCACGTACTGCGCGATGCGCGCGAACCGCGCGCTGTCCCACCGCAGGAACATGTCGGCGCTGTACCCGCCGCCGAGCACCTGCAGCGGCTGCCCGTTGACGGTGAAGAGCGTGTCGTTGTGCGCGTTGAGGGCCGCCGTCACGGTGCGGATACCAAACGTCGACGTCGCCGTGTCCGACACCCCGCCGCCGCCGCCGCCGCCGCCGCCGTCGACAAAAAAGTCCACCTTGGCCGTGTACAGCGGCTGCGCGCCCCAAGCTTTCGGCCACCACACCTTGGGATTCCTAACCACTTGCTTAAACTCGACGTACCGGGACTCGCCCGCTGCCAGCGTCACGCTCCGGTTCTGCGTGCCGACCGCGCCGCCAAGAGGATCCACGACCACCGCTCTAGCCGCCATCTCGACGCTCGTCGTCTTTTCCAGATTCTTCGCCCGGACACGAACCGTCACGGTGGCATCCCTCTCACCAATCGGCAGCGGCGCATCAACCGCGATGCTCAGCGGGCCCATCATGGCGACGGGCCCCGTCTGCTTGACCGTAATGTCGCGCCAGATGCCGGTGCCATTGTCCGGCGGGTACGGGTTCCAGTCCACGAAGCCGACCGCAAAGTCGTATAGGTACTGCGTCGGATGTACGCGCACCAGCAGCGCGTTGGCCTCCCCGGCGGCGGCCACGAGCTCCGTCACGTCGTAGATGTGCCCCGCGTAAGCCCCCGCTTGAAACGCGGCGTCGGCCACCTGCCGGCCGTTGATGTAGAGGTCCGCCTTGGACGAGATGCCGTTTGTCTCGAGCAAAAAGTGCCGCCGCCGCCGTTGTCCTGCACCCGGCAGCGCAAACTCGCTGCGATAGACCCAGGGCACGGCGAATTGGGTCCCGTCAAAGCGTTCGAGGTTGTTTGAGAACCACAGGTCGCTGTCCTTGTACTCGCCATTCTCCAGCAGACAGCCCATGAGCGTGCAGCGCGACGCCTCGACGTGGTGCCACGAGGACGTGTCCACGCCGCCAGCTTGCGAGAGCTTGGCGAGGTCCTTGTCGAGACCCGCCGTGGACCGGAAATCCCACCTAGGAATGGCTGCTTTCTGACCGACGACGCTCGAGATGAGCGGCTCGGGCGTGGCGGCGGCCCAGACGCCACTGCCCGCGAGTAGCGACACAAGAGCGCTCCGTAATAACATGATGACTCTTTGCAGGTTTCAACAGAACGGACCCGTGAGAAACGAAAAAAAAAAAAATATGCTGCGAGAAAAGGCCATCTTATGTTTATGCACGCGATGCATCCCCTGGTCGCATTACAACGTTACCTAGCTTGGCTTTTAATTACAATACCACTACTGATTGGTGGTCGGAACAGCCCCGTGCCATTCGCACTGTACGTGCCACACACCCGCCTTCCCAGGTTGGGTTGCTGTACAGTGGCTTGATGTAATCAATATTCATTGAGCTCTTGCCAAGCATTGATAATGCATAGCCTCAGGTAGCGACGGTGATTGAAAGCTAGCCGGAAGCCCTGCGTTTTATCGTTCCCACACGCGACCTGATTGAATATGTAGCTCGCTTCTCTGTGGGGAAGATCTGATAAACTTGACGATATTATGGAGCTTGCCCACCAGCCCTTTCTCTCTTCATTTGCCTCGATTCCTCTTTCTAGCGGCCTAGGAGGTTTTAAAACCTGCGATTTGGCTTCAAAGGCTTCCAAGTCCTCGACGTACAGAAATGCGCGCGCAAACAAGTTCAAAACGTTACCTTAATAGCGCATGCGTCTGCCATCTACATCTGTTGGTTTTATGATCGGCGACAACAGTCGCGAGGTTCTCATTTCAGGGCAAAACATCTGTTGTGTCAAGAGTGATAATCGGATCATTAGCCAGGCGCCTTCGGAACGCATTTCCTAATGAGGCGGTGTAACGTAGTATATGCTAGGGAGATACTTAAGTTTTCAGGTCTATTGATGATGATTCTTTATATTTTTCTATTAGCCGAGACGATGTCTAGGGTAGAGTTGCTCTCTACGGCCTCCTTTGCGGACAGAGTCTGAACAAAATTATGGCCAAGTGGCCAAGTAAAGTGAGTTAAACGCAAATTAGATCAGAAATTATGTATATTTTCTTTTTTCTTTTTGGTCAGAAACTCCGGGATTCGTTTGTTTTATTTGATTTGAGGGCAGCGGTGAGAATCAAACCAATTTCTCTGCCCAAATCTGAAGGTAGTATGGCGGATCGGAGAGCAAGAGCAAGGAGAGACGAGGGCATCACGAGTCTGACACAAAGCAAGTAGCAAAAGAACCTAGATAAATGTGATATAAAGGAGAGAGAAGGAGAAGAAGCCATCTAAAGGAGGTGGCTGACGATAAGGGGCATCACTAGCCAAGTCAGCCAGTAGCGGCCGTCGTGCCTGCAAACACGTCAATCACAGATAACCTCAGTCCAGACTTCAAAAACCATTCACCTCATTCCGGTCCTAACAACCACGATACCTAATTCAAGGAAGTGCCAGGAAGACCTTGAGAAGCTCCGGGTACTTTGGGGTTCCGAGGCCCGTCACGGGATCCCACCCCGGAGCGGTGGAAAACCCCCTGCCACCACAAGTATTTGCATCGCCGGATTGTCCTCCGATGGTAATGTCATTAAAGGCCCCAGGATTTCTGTATAGTGTGGGATTAGCGAAGCCGATGGGTTTCTTTCCCTTGTTAATGCGCTCCTCGTTGATACGAGTGAAGATGCCCGCGACAATGGGCGCAGACATGGACGTGCCACCAATCCTCTGGACCTGGCCATCAAAGACTACGACGCCATTGTCACCAACTGCGGCAATGTCGGGGTAAGCGCGGCCGGCTCGGTTGTACACGCCGCCACCTGACGGGACCTTGCCCTCAGTCGTCGTGTAGAAGGGGAAATTTGGATCGTAGTTGGCGAAGAAACTGCCACAGTCAGTTTTTTTTTTTCACAACCCACCCAAGGCCCTCTCCGAGTCGGGGCAGGGGCTTACCTGGAAACCGCGCTCTGCTGATAGCTAGGAGCATCCCAAATGTTGCTGAATCCGCCGCCAGAACCAAACCTCGTGGTGGCCTGCTCAGCAGAGCCAACTTGCTGACCAGATGCCAGGTAGGTCGAGCCCACAGTCGTCACAAAAGGACAGGCAGCGCCAATCTGTGGCCTGAAAATTTCCTGGTTCTTCCCGAGGCAGTAACCGCCGTTACCACCCGCGACGCCGGCATCGCCGCTAGAAAACACAAGAGTCGTTCCCTGAAGGCCGAGTTTCATAAACTCATCGCATTGGCGCTAGAAAAATGGTTAGGGGCCGCGATTTACAGTGTGCTAAGCAAGAGTGGGCTACTTGCCTCGAGATAACCGGCAGGATAATCCTCCTCGCCCCAGCCGTATGAAAAGGAGATTACATTGGTGGGCTTGAAAGCGCCGCACTGTGTGCTCTGCGGCCCGTCGAGTTTGGGGTCGTCGCCAGTGTAATTGTGCGACGAGAAGGTGCAGTAGCTGCCATCCACACCGTCCAGGAACTGGTTGAAAAAGCCAAAAGTGCCACCATAGGGGTCGAAATTATCCTTTGCCTGGAACAGCTCAATGTTCTGCGGGTATATGACCGGATAAGATACGTCAAAGTCGAGGGCAGCCTCACCTCCAGCGTTATCCGGGTTGGGTTTGCTGGTACCCCAATTGATGAGATCGACCTTTGGTGCAAAAGTAGCCGGAATATAAGACGCAAAAAGAGCGAAGAAAGTGCTGAGGTCTTCTTGCTGGAAATACTCATCGTCAGATTCGAACAGGCCTAGGCGGTTGCTAGGGTTGCTCAGTTTGCCGTTGGGAATATTGTACATGGCCTTGATACATTTAGGAGTAACGTAGTCGGCGCATCGATTCGTGTCGTCTTTCAGGGGCTGGGTCAGCTTGAATTGTTCTAGGGGCCGAATAGCGGTCAATCTATCAATGCTACCTACTTGGCGCGGCCGTGAGCTCCCGAACTATCTGTTGTGGGATCGGAGTCGGCTTGCCCGGCGACGGGATGACAGGTGCGGACCGGCGACTCTTGGAAGTTTTGCTGGGTAATCCTAGGGCGGGAGCAATGAAGTCTATGTGAGAAGAGACTTCGCCGGGGATGGTGTAATTCTCTGACATGATCTGAGACCTCTTGCCGTTGACGTGGTTGAAGACTTTATAATCGCCCTGAAGCAGCTTGTTCAGCTCGCCGGACGTGGTAACAAAGTCAAGGAATCCCTTGCTATTGGAGATGGTGATGCTGGAGGCTGAAATGCCCGATTTCACGAGCCATTTCTTGACTGCATCGACAGTGCTGTCCGCGGGGGCAAAAAGGTCGATGACTTCCTGCTTCGTCAAGTGCTGACCGTACTTTGGGGATTCGGGATCCGACCTGGCAAGCCGTACAATGACCGTGTGATTAGTTCCGAACTTGTGCAGGGTGGTCGCGGGAGGAAAATGAAGCCGTTCAGGATCGTTCCTTACACCGTCAAAAGATAGTCCATACCCTTGTCCAGGTTGCTCTGTTTGAGAGCAATGCGAACGGGGATCTGGGTGTCATCGGGGAGGCTTCCCTCGTTCTGCCAGCTGTTGCTGAGCGAGTGGCTCTTTACAACAGAGTCATCATCCACGGGCGCGGCGAGGGCCCCAGCACACAGACAGCTGAGTACGACAGCAGTGAATCTCATCATGACAAGTTTCCTGTAGTATAACCTCGTATTGCGTTGATAGAACGACAACTTGCGACTTTGAGGGCGACAGGGTCATATTTATATGTATACATCTTTCTGTCTGCGAATGGAATCACCGATGAGTTTGACGCCTTGCAAGAGAGCAAGTCAAACTCTACACTTGCATGGACGGACAAAAAAAAAAGTCTGCAAAGAGCTGGCTGCGGATTACTCGGCATGTTGTCGTATTCCGAATGCAACTCTGCCGTTCAAGCTGAGACTATAGTTACCGCGTCGTGTTGGTGAAGCGTAGCTTCACAGAACGCGGTGTGTACGGAGCGTTCGTCATGCTACCATTGCATGAACTGCATGGTCCTCGCGAGGGGTTGCATTGAAATGCATCTGTTCATCTCCCGTTGATTGTTCCGCTCTTGCCTAACGTTATATGTCGCTCTAAGCACTATCTTCAAATGCGGGAACCCACTAATCGAGTTAGCTTGCTTCCGATACGAGGACGCTTGCCAAAAACAGCAGGAGGGTAAGAGTTGTGCCGCGCCGGGTGGTAATAAGGCATGTATTTGTAGAGACTGATAACGAAATACAAATCACTCACCTGCCCAGCTGAGTTAACCGCATCGTCCTATTCCCGCATCGCGTGCCGGCATTGCCGGGTATCGACCGCCACGCCTGTTGGCGGGGTAGTTATTACGGTAACTAGTGCATAGGGCAAATCAAATGGTATAGAAAAAACTCACGACGGTCGTGAATTGACTGTGCCTTCAAGCTTCAAGGGGTTCGCGCTGATTCTAGGCGCATTGCAGAACCTCACGACTCAACAAGTCGAGCTGACGAGTGTCATAGTTCCCATTTTATCGAGCATCTCCTCTCTCACGGCGTTGTCGGAAGTTATGGTTATTTTCCCATCTAATTATGAGATTCCTAGTAGCGAAATCATGTCGCTTCGCTCATTATCTAAGGGTGGGAAAGCTCTTAATAAGCCACAATGACTCGCAGGGCAGTGTGTATGAGGTGGAAGATGTTGCGCTGTTGGATTTCGTAGATGGCGATTTCGAGCAACTATTCTCTCTCATACTTCCCAGACCTCTATAGGCCTCTTTAATAAGAAGTTTTAGCTGATGTATACTATTGCTAGTAACACCTATAAGCGTAAGCCTATTTCTAAAAGTAAGAGTAGTGTGATGTTTAAGGGAGAGACTACTAAAGCACATAAAACGTTAGGTGCCACACACAACCCTATCAAGCCGGTTTACAACACTTTCTGAAGATAGCGTCCCTCTAAGGGTGTATGTGTGTGTACAACTCGATTATCGGCTCCTAATCAGAAGTATCGTATAGCAAGAATTAACAATTTGAGGGGCGCAAACAATCGTCGGCGCAGATAGTCAGCGCAAATCGTCAGAGGTTCGTAACGGATGAAGACATTATCAGAGACCTAGAAAAACCACACAGGGCTCCTAATCACAAGGCAAATAGTAGAAATTAAATATAAAAAAGGCGAAAAAACTTATTTAATTAAAACTATAGAGGATGCTCTTCCTTTTATCTTAGGCCCAGGGGCAAGCCCCAGTGGCAGTCATATCCTGTCATGCGCAATTCTGGCGCAGGGGTCGTCAGAACGAACCCGCCGCACGTGCAGGGAAACCACATATAAATAGAGTAACGAATAGCTCCCTAGCATAGAGGAATTAATAATTAATATATTAATTCTAGCTATACCTTGCACATAAGTGACTGATTGGCTCTGCGATCCTGTTGACTACTGACCTAGTCTTGAACAGAGGCTTATCTGCATCCGACAAGCTACCAGTCAATTCTGACCGTCAGATCAGAACAACTGGATTACCTATCCTAGGTCTAACATATCTGGCTGACACAGTAGCTAGCTGCTGTTTGTTATAAGGCCGTTGTACCATCCGCTTAAGCGTTGATTGCCACGTTATGAGATGCAGTTAAGCTGTACTTTGTATGGGAATATGCAGGCAGTAACTTGTTATGAAATTGTTGTTGTTTTTAGAAGCTTGTCTTGCTCTCCTAAACTTGATAATCCTGCTTTAGATACTTATGGAACACTGCTGCCTTCCAGGCAGCGGTGTGACGACAAATCTGCCACCTAGGCAGAACGCTTGCGTGTTGAGCCAACAGAAGTAGCGCTATTCGGCATTGATAGCGAGCCGGCAAATGCTTCTGTCGCGGACAGGTCACGGTCACTGCCACTGCACTGCACTTCTGTCGTCTAAGTCAAGACATTCATTAGTTAGCGAATAATTCAAAGCGAGCCCCTCGTGCGGCCGGAAAGAAAAACTTACCGTCTCTTCCTTGCACCACAGGCGTTTATAGCCGCCCACACATCCCAATCCGTAATCGTTGTAGCAGTCCTCCCCTAGGGCTGGATACTTAGCATAGAGAGACCCTATGCTCAATCTCCGTGTCCAGTAGCTAAGCTGTCTGCCTTCCTCGTCCCAGTCGCCAATCCAGCTGTCGGTTCCGCCGCATTCTGTGGATGTGCCGAACCATTCGCATTCTGCATTGCCTATTTTGCAATTTGCTGATGCCATTTGCATCATGGCGGCCCCGGCGGCGATTGCGGTGTATATACGCATTTTGTATAAAATGTAGGTTGAAAGATGGGCGAATAAATAAAAGAGGGCGGAAAGAGAGAAAGTGTAACTCTGAGACTGATAAATCATTCGAGTTTAGAACTCTTTGTTCTGGCCACAACACAGCAGGGCAAGTCTGCCGTCTTTACGTTAAAAGTCAGGCACAACAGGCATAGGAAAGATATAGCTATAAAACAGTAGCTATGCATAATTCTCAATCTCTCTCTTTTCCCCACAGAGTTTCAAAAGTTATAATATCCTATGCTATACTTAATTTCATTACTCTTTCATATAACATAAAAGTGGACGAACATAAAAGTGGACGAACATAAAAGTGGACCAATAGAAGAGTGGACCAACAGACGAGTGGACCAACAGAACAGTGAACCTATTAGGAAGTAAATGGCTTTATTAAGACTAGGCGTAAGTAAGAAGCCACATGCAGCTTAATGCTTCAAGTAACGAAGAAGCGCGCAAGGCAAATAAAGAAGCAAAAAGACTTGAATTTTCTATAATTATAAGAATATTAATCATGATAATACTAAGAGCACGACAGAACCAACAGAACAGTGAGCTAATAGAAAAATGTAAATGTTAATGTGAACATGTCAGAAATGATTAGAGTTTTACCTTTTATATTGCGTTTTATGCATAGTCTGTGGCGCAGCTAGACTAGCATGGCATACCATACTCGCGCCTGAACTCCTGCAATTACACAAATTCTGCTTTGCTACTCTTGTTCGTGCAAGCTTTGGCTTTGCATAGGTTACAGACCGCACGCTTCCACTCAATCACTATAAATGAGTCTTCAGCATCCCAAATGCCAGGGAATAATACTCACTACCCACCAACCGCACAACTCAATCAGGAATCAGAAAGTCCAAAGAAGTGCCATCATAGACATGTATGTTCAGCTTTTCGCAGCTCTCTTTGCCCTCAACGTCCTTGCCGCGCCACAGGCGGCAGGCGATCCGCCATCCTCCCCGAAGAGCGACCTGGTGACCGTCGATGGCGTTCAGGTTGATAGCGCCATCCTGTCGTCACCCATGATTGACATCTTCCTCGACGAATTCTTGCTCAACTCGACCCGGCCACAGCAGCCCGCAAAGCCCGAGAAGCCCGAGCAGCCAGAGCAGCCAGAGCAGCAGCGGGTCCGTCGCGAGGAACCCCGTTTGAGCACCGCCAAAGATGTTTCCATGATGGATACGTCGACTACAAGCAGAAAGGGTGTCTTTTACCGCGGCGATACGCGGCCCCCTAGCGTTATCTTTAAGGAGGGGTTCCAGCCTAAGGGCACTGACACAGTTTTAGAACACCACTTTCGATATAGTGGCGAGTCGGGGTTTGTTTCCGTTAGCCGCTCGCGGAATGTGGCAAGGGGGTATACTACAGGTCACTTTAGCTTTTCGCCTCGAGGGGGCTACGTCTACGTTATTGCGCATAATAATGTTCCTGACGGCTACTGGCTACCAGGCATTTACCGTAATGACGGTAACGTTAAGATGAAGAATGAGTTTGTTGTAAAGGGCAAAATTCCCCCTAGCAGTATCTCACACGTCTATATAATCGACGATAAAAATCCTACCGGCCGATGGAAAAGGGTTAATAATCCTGACTACGCGTTCCGGTCGTCCTCTTCCTGCCTTGGAAGGGGGGCGGCAGTCTGCGACCCCGCGAAGCGTGTCCGCAATACATTATCGCTAGGTATAGTGCTTTTTGTTGTTGTTTCTTCCCGCTGAGAAGAGTTAGCCCTTTCTTTCTCCTCCAATTCCTTTCCTCACAAAAAAAAGTCAAGGTACCTGTCGACTAACAGCCAGACAATAGGCGGCAAGGGCGGCAAAGGCGGCAAAGTCGGCAAAGGGTTGCGGATCGGCGCAAGAACGGGGGGCATCGTGGCCTTTAGCGTGCTCGCCCCTTACGCTCACAAACTTCTCAACATAATCAAGGAATGGGACCACCCGATCGGGCACGCGGTCAAATGGGTCGACGACGCCATCTCCACCGTGCAGGAGAGAATCGGCGGCCCGCAAGTGCCTGAAATCGACGGCAACGAGCTCAAGCTGAGCATCATCTGCTCGATTCGTGGCAAGCAGAGGTTCAAGAACAGTGTCGATTACGCCTGCGATCGGTGGCGGGGAGATGCTCCGGATGAGCAGCCGCCGCCGCACCCGGGCCGCAACATGAGGGCAGGGAGTATCAATCTTGTTCTCGACACCTGCGAGAAGATGGACAAGGCCGAAGAAAGCACTGAATTGATAGACGACGCAATAGAGGACTGCATAGACCTTATTAACATGGTGGAAGGCCTTGCATGTCAGTGAAGTTATAGAGTGGCTCGCTTAGCTGCGGGTAGGGATAGTTGTTGCGGCAGTAGGTCTCGGCGACGTACAGTGCACCATATAGACCAGTTTTTAGGCTGCTTAACGGAATACAAAAAAGTTACAGACGTGTCTGACACACAATTTGACAACTATCTTGACGAGGTATGCTGGAACGCGGCCTCGTGGATGGAAAACAACTGGGCCGACACGTACTTGCTTGAGCTCTCCAACAGTGACCGCCACGGTAGTCCGTATGTGAGTGGCTATCTTATTGCCGAGACGAACGGATTGGGGCACAACTACGAGGGCATTGCCGCTCTGCGCGATTGCTTTGAAGGCTAGGAACTGCAAGCGTAATTCAAAATGGCTGATATATGCAAGAATAGCAGATGCACAAACCAGTATATAGATTACCAGCACTTAAGTTTATGAATTTCGCGTTCAATCTACAGAAAGTAGCTGAAATCAATCTGTCCAATCAACCACATGGCCCACAGGTATAAAGTAACAAAGGTAGCCATCATGAGGGTAAATTCACGGTCATGATAAATGTGACGAGGTGCCACCCATGCCAGTGTCCAGTGTAGCAGGACATTGATTGAAGCCATTTCTAGTACACGCTCTGTAAAACGATGTAAGCCTAAGTAGCGAAAATGCAAAACAAACTATACGTACTTAATGTCTGTTGACGCAGATCTTTGTACGCGTACGTAATGGAAAGGAACAATGCTGAGATTGCACCGAATGTAGCGTCTATAGCAAGATAAAGATAGTTCCTAGTATTAGCAACACATCCATCCAGATCGATCCGCGTAGACTGACAGCGGTATAATACTCCGGCTATAGACCGCCTCCATTCTAGGTACTCGTCCTCGCACACCGAATTGAATAAGCATTGGCCAAGGTGGTGCCAAACAGTATGTCCATGTCCAAAACTGTCGAATCTCGTAGATCAGAGCCACGACCATACTTCCAGCAAAGGGCCAGTTCAGCAGCTCGATCAGGCGGGACGTCATGCTTAGCGGTAAGCGTCTGGGCCAGGTATTCACGGACTCGCTTCGGCGTAGCTGACCGGTCGGGCAATATGCGCACCATCTTCGTCGACGAGATGTAGATGGGCCTGTTTGTTTTTTGGTCGAGTTCAGTGGCAGAAATGGTCTGCACTATTTCACGTGCCACGCGCCGCTGTTGGCAGGCACGCTCAGCACGCTGACTCATCCAGCCAGCCAGCGATGCCACTTTTTATTATCGTCAACTTATCGTCAGCCAGTGGTCGTAGCTAGTTGTTGCTGGTGGTCAAGACTTTGATGGCTTGGTGGCGCCGGCAACATGAAAGCAGTTGTGCACTTTGTGAATTCACTCAGTTCTTGTTTACATGATGATCTTGTCTAGGACAATTCAAATCTTCTGCGTCCCTGCTCATCACGACCGAAATCAGAAGCTCCCCCCTGACCATCACTCCTGCAAACTTCTCGCTCATCTCCCGCCGGCAGCACCACAACAAGCTTCTTCCAGGGAGCAACAAACCCCGAGCTCTCATCCCTCTCAAACCTGACTGTAATTACTACACCGGTTGCTTTATACGCAAAAGTGTACGAAGAAATGTTATTCTTCGCCACTGGCGAAACGCCATCGTCTTCGTGCCACGTAGTCTCGTACCACTTGTCGTCGCTGCCGCCCTTTTGCGGTGGTGGTGGAAATATCTCAACAGCCCGGTAGTCATCAAGCGGCAGGCTGGCAACATTTTCCTTTTCGCCGGGAGAAAGCACTTGCACATCGTGACCGGTAGGAATCGTCGCGCCAACCTTGGCAATGACAGCAATGCCTGCGCCATGCCACTCGGCATCAATGGTAACCCACTGACCAGCCTCGAGATGCTGATACGGCGGATTCATATTCACGTAGCCCTCGCCAGTGTCGCTACCCCTGGGAAGATATATCTCGACTTGGGTCGCCCCTGGCTCAAACACGCCCCCTATAACAATGGAGTCGCCGAACCAGTACTGCGTCTCTCCGTCGGTCAGCGGCTTCTTCCACACCTCTGGATCGCTCTCATATCCCCATCCCATCCACCGCTGCGGCGGCGTCGCCTCGCGGTGGCTGTCAATCATGGACGAGTAAATGTACGGCATCAGTGCGTAGCGGCGTTTAATCGTCTTGCGGACGAGGTGCGTGATGGTCGGGTGCATCCACGGCTCAATCACGTCACCCACGTTGTTCTCGGTAAAAGTCTTGAAGCAGTTAATGGCAAAGCGCGGCGAGTAGATTCCCAGCTGCACCCAACGGAGCAGCAGCTCCGGTGAAGGCTGAGGGCCCTCGAAGCCACCAATATCGTGGCCGTAGCAGTGAAGCAGCGAAACGCCCGCGTTCAGGCCGAGAGCGGTAGATCCTCTCATGCTCTCCCAGCTAGTTGTGTTATCGCCGCTCCAAGAGCTGCAGGTGTATCGCATAGTCCCCGCTGTCGCGCTGCGCGTCAGAACAAAAGGCCGACTCTCAGGGTCAGCGTCGACCAGAGCATCGTGCGACGCCTGACCATGGAGCTCAGTGTGCAGGCTTCTGCCCCAAACGCCAATCTGTGGTCGACTTTCAAGTTCCTTTGGAATATCCAGAGATGGCAGGTCAAGAGAACACTCCCAATTGTCATCAGTGACCACGTATTCGTTGTTGTCATTCCATATGCAGTCGATGCCCTCTTCACGGAGCTTCTTCACGCCGTTGTACCACCACTTGAAGCCGGCCTCGGAAGTAAAGTCAATGTGGCCTCCCTCACCACTCTCGCCGCCGCCTGCACTCCAGAGACGCGCAACAGCAGGCTGCTTGGTGTTGGGGTCCGTGAAGAAGGCATTTGCAGCCTTGAGCGTCTCATACTCTGGGTGGCTGCCCAGCACATATGGTTTCACGTTGGCAATCAGTCGCATGCCAAGCTTATGATACTCCTGAATCCAACCTTGAGGATCTGCAAAGCGGTGGCGGTTCCACGTAAAGACGTTGCGAGTCTTGGGCGGCTTCTCGGCCACGGTGTATCCGGATGACATTTGATATGCGGAGCAGGGAATGTCGTGCTGCTTCATTTTGTGTGCAAGCTCCAGGAGTGCCTTGGAAGCAGGCGGGTCGTCTAGCATAGAGTACTTCATGCCTCCAGAAAGGTAGCCAAATGCCCATCGGGGAACCAAGAGAGGGAAGCCAACGAGCTCGGCATAAGTTCGCACAATGTCTTTTAGAGTCCTGCCCACTATGGTGTACTCTTCCAGTCCGCCGTAGTCTTGGCGAAAGACCTTGTATCGTCCCCACATGCCGTCCATTTCGGAGCCGATAGAGTAGAGTCCTCGGGTGTGGGTGGTCGAAAAGGTAGCGACACAGCCACTCGGCGTCGCGTTGATGAGTAGTGGGATGTTCTTGTACAGAGGGTCGGTGCGGTAGACGTCGTATCCAAAACTGTCAGTTGCCGACATTTCGAATTTGCGTCCAGACAAATCCATTGGGGCGGCTTTCTCTCCCAGGCCGACATGAAGCGTGCCACGGTTATAGCGTGTGTAATGAGCTACACCTGGCCCATCCACTACATATCCGCGAAAGGGCAAGTCCTGAAGAATAGGGCTGTCTCTGCTCTCCATATGTGCTATGGAGAGTAGCGGTGATGATTGTGTCCAATCCAACTTGACTTGTACGTCGCCAATCTCAATCTCCTTTGTCGTCTCGGTCGGCGATGCGACGGACAGCTTGACCTCATCTAGCTCCGCCTTGATGGGCCGCGCGCTGGGATGAGGAGGCAGAGGGTGCGAACTTGATGTAAATCTGGTTCGAAAGACATTGCGGCGGAGAGTCTCGAATGAAAACTGAAACGCATCTGCAGAACTACTGCCGCTCAACAAAAGCACTCGTGGTTCCTGTGCTCCCGCCGTGTTAGTCGCCGCCGCTGCCCACCCAGACAAGACTCGTTCCTGTTGTTGCGGCATCGTGTGGTAGAGAATAGAAAGCGTGGGACTGAGCTTTGAACTTGACACACCAGAGCGACAGCGTTACTTTATATCTCAACCCAGATAGATAGTTTGTTGTATCCATCTAGGTCCACAAGCGACGCAGCATGATGCTACCACAACGACGAAAGACCCCCCACACACTAGACACCTCCGCCGAGGCCGTCATGTGCAGCACTAAGAACATATCTGGCGCTGTCGCGGAGCAAATGAACGCCATTCATCACCCCCACGAGGTGCTGCGCGAGCGGAGAATTATTGTAGAGTGGACTCAATGATGATGTATTCAGCCAGTCTGTGTGTGTGTCTAGCTAGGGGCTATCTATGTAGTGTGCACGTGTGCACGTGCACGTAATAATCTGCCATATCGCTTATATTAGCGCCCTCGCTAGCCTATATCCTCCTAAAGCTCTATTAATAATATCTTTATTAGCTATATATGCCTAATCTATTTTAATAGTAGCTATATATTTAATTCCTATATATCTTAATACTATATATTCTAGAGTAAACTCTATTTAGTGCTTATCCTTAATATCTAATTCCTCCTTTATGCCTATAAGGACTATCTCTTTACCTTCCTTATCTACCTTCTCCTATACCTTATTTACTACTATATCTACCTCTAGTATATATAGCTATAGCTATAGTTATAGGGGCTATATATTAATCTTAATACTTAAGGTAGCTAGCTCCTCTGCTATATGCTCTATATCTCCCTTTAGTAGTTTTAAGTTATAAAATAGTCTAATAGCTATATCCTTTTACTTCCTTATATCTTTCCTTATTAAGGCTAAGGTATATAATAAGTAGTAAAATATCTTAAGTAAATATCCTATTATAGCCTAATTATATATTAAAAGGCCCTTTAATTTATTATAATATATTATTAAGGCTTATACTTATATAT
>JAPFRM010000883.1:0-82194 GCA_030778325.1 Beauveria medogensis | reverse complement strand
TATATATATATATATATAAAGGGTTTCTTTTGGCACGTACATCGTAGGCGTAGGGCAGGGAAGGGAGCGAGTAGTTGTGAGCCATGTTGACGACGGGTTGAGATGATGGATGAGCTTCTTTTGTTTTCTCACGACGAGCGATATAACAAGAGGGGGGTTCAAGTTGAGATGGATGAGAGGAGAAGCTCGGCATTAAGGAGACACGGCTACAAACAAGATTTACCCCCTCTCCCGCCATGTGCGGGGAAGATAATACAAGGCAGCTGCACGCCATCGCTCGCCCGCTCGCTCACTTACATGATGGCTTGCTTGGGCTGCCATGCAGTGTGGCAGCCCCCTCCTCGGCGAATCGCCAAGTCGGCTTTACTGTCTCACGTCAGAGGCAGCCAGGCTCTCAAGGTCAAAAAAAGATGAATAAGCTAATCTCGGAAGGCCTGGACTTTTTTGTCGTTTGCCGGTAATTTTGGAGCATTTGCTCTCAAACTTGCTCATAAAGGTTCACCAGTGGGGTCCCAGGGTCAGCCGTCTTGTGCTGCTTATATGGAAGCGCCAGGGGAGGGGGCGGGAAGCCTTGTAGAGTGTTTCTAAATAGCAAATGATTTAGTTTGTTTCACCGTGTCTTGAGGCCGTAGGAGCAAGTTTTTTGATACTTTTTTTCGCCCTTTGCTGCTTGTGGGTGGTGAATGCTGGTGACGGTTGTGGTGTATATAAGCTGAGTGGGCAGACGGAAATCACTCGAGCGTCTTGTTGCCCCAAACTTTTTTTTATTATTCGACATTTACGCAAATACGGAAAAAAGAGAGAGAGAGAGAGAGCAAAGACGATAGATTATCGAGTTGAATCATGTGCGGAGGCCCCGAAACTGTACATCGCCCTCGAGGCGGCGCCCTCGTCGCCCTCAACCCCCCCCGCGGCACTTCACCAACGGCTCTCCTCACCGGCGACCTCACCTTTCACACGCCCGGACAGCCCAACAGCACCGAGGCGACGCACGCGCGGCTAGCCTTTGACGAGGAGCAGCCGGAGCGATTACTGCCGTCGGACCTTTGCGTCATTATCCAGTGGGGGGCCTTCCCTTTTGACCAAAAGCGCGCGCGCGCGCGCCGTCATCTCGAACCCGGGCTAACTTTTATTCATGGGCAGCACCGGAGGCGACTTGACAATCAAGGCGAGCGACTGCGGCCTGTTCCGCCAGCTTCGACTCTCAGCGACGCGCAGTGCGGGCGGCGGCGGCGGCGGCGGCGGTGACGCTCAAGACGCGTTTTTCGAGTGGCCGCTGCCGCAGGCGCTGTCGCTGCAGGTTGGCAGCGAGGGCATCATCGGCCGTCGCGTGTCCGTCTACGCAGAGGAGGATCGAGACGAGCAGCGCGAGCGCACGGTGCTGGCAGAGGGCATTGTCGGTTTCAATAGCTGGGCGGCCGAGCGGGCTTCGTTGTGAAGAGCTGGTCAAGTGTGTTGTTGTTGTTTTAACTGTACTGTACGATATAGAGATGAGAGCCGGGGTTTTTGTGTGCGCAAATGAGCAACTTTACAATGACGAAACGAGTCAAGGATACACTTGGACAGCTGAATTGATTCTCATGATGATTCCAAGAAGTGAGCATGATGCCAGACGTATGGGCTGGCTGCACTGACTCCGGGACCGCCAAAGCTGCACTGGGTATCCGTATAGCCACTGGGCATAGCTGTCCGCTCGGCTATTTCTGGTGGCCTTGATCAAGTACGAAATGTGGGACTTTTTTGATTTTCGAAAGAAAAGAAACAACATACCATGAAATACAGAAATATAATCCTTCAACATGGTGCCATTTTCAGAGATACTTCTATTTATATACAATTACCACAAGGTAGAGTATACCGCTTAAAAATTTAGACTAGGCATTACGTGCTCCTGTGTCCCTAGTTTGCTGTTGCAGCCGTCAGCTGCATACATCAAATGCAGCTCTCCGATTAGTCCAAATCAGCGTTGGACCCACTTATTTACATTGATTGGTAACGGCAGGCCAGAAGCATCAACAACCGAGAACCTTTAATAACCCTCAATACGTATTGAACCTTTGTGAAACCAACACTAGTAATACTCCTTTTTTTCTTCTTTTTTCTTCTTCTTTTTTTTTTAATTTTTTTTTACAGCATAGTCAACTAAGCATCGGCCAAAGTTCGGAAATTGACTGGCTTGGCAGCACAACATGGCGGGCTGATGCGCTTGGCAGTCAGGCTGTCATCTTTAAAAGTTGCTCTCGGGCCCGAGGGACAAGATCTGTAGGACATGGTAATAGTGGAGAATAGTGCTTTTGCAGTCTACTCATCCCCTTCCTATTCCGGACAATGCTTCGAAGTATCCGTACAGATTAATCTATACTTTAATTTACTCAACCCACAAGTATATCGTGGCGCGTCAGCTACAGCTACTCCACAGGTACGGCAAAATGACGGATGAGCCGAAGAGTAAGATCATGCATATTGTGAGAATTTTGGCTAGAATTTTTTTTTTTCAATTCCTGACATGTACAGCCCCAGGATTTGCCCGCCCTCATATTTCAGAGCCGTTATCCATGCCCCTCAACTTGATACTGTCGCCCCTGGGAGTGAAATCTGCCCTACTAGCTACCCTGCTACCAGATAGCTTGATCCCATAATTTTCGTGTGAATCTATGATAATAGCCTACTGACGACAGTACTATTGCCTATTTCTGTCAGCCAAGGTGCTTCGCCCCTTGGTATCACGAGTCATTATTTACTTGTTCTTGCAGAAAAAGTCAAGCCCTTGTGTGAAAAATCAAATTTATAGTACTCGACAAAGAATGGGAATCACTATAAAGGCATCATGTTCCCAACTACTGTTCTCTTCACAGAAACAACAGTTCAACAATTGCAACTATAATCAACCAAGGCTGATACATTTCCTTTTTTTCAACAATTCCTAGACAAAATGGTTTTGCCAGCCCAGTTTGTCAACGTCATTGTCGTTGGAGCCGGGCTCAGCGGTCTCCGCGCCGCCACCGACATCCATGATGCAGGGCTCTCTTATGTCGTCCTCGAGGCCATGGACCGCGTAGGTGGCAAGACTCTTTCGGTTCCGGCTTCTTCAAACGGCACCGCCGTGGTGGACTTGGGTGCAGCCTGGATCAACGACAGCAACCAGCCCGAGATGTACGCCATGGCAAAAGAGTTTGGGTTTGACCTCGTGGTTCAGCGTACAGAGGGCCGGTCTATTTCTCAAGACGATAAAGGACAAATGTCTCTGATATCCTATGGAATGCCCGCCAACGTAAGTCATCGTCGCTTGTGTTGTGTTACTACCATGGGACTGACATTTTGCCAGTTGACCTTTGAGCAATCATCAGAGCTACTCAGATTCGAGCAGGGTATTCAACCGTACATTGATCGCTCTGATCTCGAAAACCCACACCTCGGACAGGATGCAGTGAAACTAGACAATATGACTGCTTTGGAATTTGTGCAGAGCGAGTTTCCGGCTAAAATCGTGACAACCTTCACTTACACCATTGTCCGGGCTCTTCTTGGCGTCGAACCGGACGAGGTCAGCGCCTTGTTCCTCATCGACTTCATCAAAAGTGGAACGGGCCTTCGGAACCTCAGCTCCGATACCAAGGACGGAGCCCAATATATGCGGAACCGACAAGGCAACCAAAACTTTGCCAAGAAGCTTGCGAGTAAACTCAAGCCGAACACTGTGCAGCTTTCTTCAGCCGTCAAGAGCATCACTCAAGCCGCCGACCACTGCATAGTCCGGACCCAAGACAACAAGGTCTACGTCTCCAAGAAGGTCATACTATCCATTCCGACCAGCCTGATACCACAAATTGAGTTTACTCCCCCTTTGCCCGAGCCAAAACGCATTCTCACTCAGTCTACCAAGCTCGGCTACTATTCCAAGACAGTGCTGGTTTATTCGCAGCCGTGGTGGCGCAATGCAGGCCTCTCTGGCGTCTTTTCTTCCAACCACGGACCCATTTCCTTTACCAGAGACACCTGTGTCCCCGAAATGGGCCAGTATAGTCTCACGTGCTTCCACATCGGCGAGACTGGCCGACAGTGGTCCAAGCTGGACGCACAAGAGCGACGCAAGGCTGTACTGGACCAGTTTCACAATGCATTCGGCACTGCAGTCGACAGCATTCCGGAGCCGATCAACGTCATCGAAAAGGAGTGGACCAAGGACCCCTGGGCGCAAGGAAACCCTAACCCCGTCATGATGCCTGGCTTGATGACGAGCGCGGCCGGCCAGTCGATTCGTGACCCCTACAAGCACGTCCACTTCATCGGTACCGAGACCTCGTACATGTGGAAGGGATACATGGAGGGCGCAGTGCTGTCGGGCATTCGCGGTGCAAAGGAGGTCATTGCCGCTCTTCAGCGTAATGAAACAACGACACAGCGACCTACTTCAATCGCGGCTACGCTCCAGCACAATGAGACAGCGACCTTTGACGTGGGCCAGCGCCCTTCTTCAGCCGTGGCTACCCTCCAGCGCAATGAGACAGCGACCTTGAACGTGGACCAGCGACCTTCTTCAGCCGCAGCTGCCCCTGAGAATACTGGATCTTCTTCAGTCGTGGCTACTCCTGAGTTCACTGAAGTGGTAAACTCTGGCTCAGATCAACGCCCGGTTCTCGCATGTAAGCCCAGTACCCCGACGACTAAGTATAGCGACTAGGTCGGGTAGTGTCGCGGGTGGAACGTGTAAACTTGCTGCCCTAGCTTTCTTTCCCGACTAGGGTCGTAAGTCGCCGCTACTGTAACTAGAGCCGACCCTAAGAAACCTGAGGTTGCTAGCTAGTCTATTTAATTCTTCTAATCAAGGCAATGCATATGTTTCCTACCGAACCATACCTACAAAGATTGCTCGTTACGTGAACATACAACTCAACCAGTTTAAGTGTTACAAGAGATTACTTAAAATCCTCCAACAAAACGCTTAATCTATTATTCATAGATTATAAAGTAGCTAAAAAGTTATATACTACGAATCTATTATAATACTAAGCCTTACCTTCTTACCTCCTTACCTAATATAGTAGTAACAAGTATTATAAAGCCTCTTTTATAATATAAAACTCTTCCAAGTAGAAACAATACGACCAGGTATCCTCTAAAGTGCCTTATTACACAGGGAAGAGTAGTCTACACGCCGACTAGCTGGAAGCAAGAGACACCTTTTGCGTTCTTAAATGCCTATAAGCGTTCTACTCATGTAGATTGTTAGAGATTAAGACCCTGAAGTTACTTGTATGGAAACTCGTAGCGGTAAATCTCGCACATGCTACTAATTGGGCCATTGACCGATCTACAAAGCACACATCATACCACGACGCCTCGACTGCTGAGGAAAGGGAAGAAAAGTTAACTGAAAAGTTAGGTTGCAGAGAGACACGCGCTGTGTTGAAGATATCGGACCCCTTGCCGTAGCTCATAGAAGGTATGTAGTCATCGTTCTAGCATTATGTTGCTGCCACCAGCTGTATACACTGAATAGAGCCCTCTGATTAGTTTAAATCAATATTGGACCTACTTTTATGCTCAAGTTATCAACTATAAATTAAAGCCTATAAGATAACACTAATTAGATTGCCGTAGACTAGTGACACTCATAGTAGTTCATGTGCATGTGGAATGGTCGCGCAACGCCTAATGGCTACCATGTCCAACAAAAGTAAAGAATTGTAATGCCACGTCTGGAAGCAATGATTACATGTTCTGAAAAAAGTCGATTGTATACTATTCTTCAAAATGCGATGTCCTTGTCTCTAATTAGCCAGCATATGGGCGGTTCGCATATATGGGACCAACTTGTGCCTTCTTGGGACTTGTCCCGGCATGTCTTACTACAGAGCTCCAGGAAGCTATACTTGTGTCCTCTGCCTTATCACCCCACCACATTCTTCCCTCGTTGTCTGTGCGCCAGTCGTCTATCAAATTTGCCAAAGTGGGCAAATGACCCATTGTCGCGGGGAGGCATCCGTCGCGCCGTCTCAAGGCTAGATGAGTGGTGAATACAGCGAGTAAAACAAAAAGGATTGAGTAAATGACCAGCCTCGTGTAGTTGAATACAACGTCAAATTCGTACATGAATTTGCTATCCTTGCTCAAGGTACTACCGGTCTGCTTACCAGGGCGTTGACCGACTTCTACCGTGGTGATGGCCGGCGTCATTGCTTGGCCCATCATCCAATGTAGTAGCGCCTTGGCAATAAGGAGCACAAGGCTCTCCCAGTACATGACTGCATCTAATATGGGGTTGGACTTTAGACGCGCCCCCTTTGCAGAGTTGTGCTGCTTGTCACTGTAAACGTGACGCCACGAGGCTTCGTCCCTGGAGACGTTGACAAGCAGCTCAGCACAATGGCTCCCGATCGTTTGCAGGCTTTGCACGAGACCGATGAAGAGCACGCAAAGCGCCGCCTGCGTGCTGGTAGAGTAGATTGTCCCGCCAAAATTGTAGTATTGGGCAGGAGAGAATTGCAACTGGAATGGGTTGACGGGATCATCCCAGTTAAACCCCGAGCTTATCGGAGGTACAACAGTTCTTCGAACAACTGTAGTTGCGACAGCCCATGCTATATTGAGGACGGCCAGTATCCAGAGAAATCCAATGATCAGCCGCACTGATGGCACTGCCTGGCATATGCTCTGCTGCTTTTTAGAGGGAAACACATGGTGGCTCGGCCGTTGATACCGTTGATGAACAGAGAGCATGCATCGACCAGACTGATGTGTAAACTGGCCGTGGTGCAGGGTTGTCAGTGTCACGTTGAGGGGATTCGAGCTCCACGTGGGTATAGTTGCCGAGGAAACGAAGAGGCACCACGAAGCAACGACTGCCTGGCCAGCGAGTCCGATGCCCATGGCAAGGACAGCCGCGCCGTTGACATGGAAGACGCCAATCCTCCCGTCCACGTTGGGTGCCGTGTCGTAATCGTTCAGTCCTCCACGGTTGCCGAGGTGGTCGAGGGGGAACATGGCAGAGGAGGCCGCATATGTCAAGACTAGACAGAACAGCATCAGCGCATTGACGTACCATCGATTCGGGCCAGACTTTTGCGAGCTCGTAAAAAGTCGAAGGTTGGTGTTCCACTCCAGGCGGCCCTCGTCGTAAAGTGCCCAGCGGAGTGACACGGCGTGGATGGACATCATGCCTTCGATGCACAGCGTAAGAGCCAGGTTGATGAGGAAGCTGGCCACCTTGGGCCAGATGGCTGATTTGAATGCGTATTTTTCGCCGGGTATAGCCGTATCAGAGAAATCAATAAGACCAACATCAACATCATAATGCGTCAATATGAATGATCCGTAGGCGAGGCAGGCGACAGCGGCGAGGGCGCCAACAGAAGTGGTGAGGATGCCTAATGTTTTCGTAGTTGAGCCTGGATCATAGGGTGGGTAGGCTATTAAGTTTTCTCCGAGATCCACAGGCTTTGGATAATGTTTGATTTGTTCTTGCTCAGGCTCATCCTCGGGATCTTGTCCAATCTCTGGCTGATGCTCTGGTAGATACTCTAGCTGATACTCTGGTCTTTCTTCCAGTTCTTGACTCTTGCCATGACTCATTCCATACTTCTGGTTGTTCAGGTTTTTGACGGCCCGCATTCGTCGGATTGCTTTTCGATTGGTCGCTTGCTTGACGGCTCCTGGGTGATGATTCAATTGCGTGATACTTTGCGGCAAAATGGCTGGGGACACCTTCTTCCTCTGTTCGGCGGTGGTCAAGTTCGGCAGAAGAGCATCGAACTCGTCATGAATTTGTCCATACTTCTGACTGTTCAAGTTGTTGACGGCCCGCATTCGTCGGATCATTTTTCGATCGGTCGCTTGCTGGACGACTCCTGGGTGATGATCCAACTGCACGATACTTGGCGGCAAAATGGCTGGGGACGCCTTTTTCCTCTGCTCGGAGGTGGTCATAATTGACGGAAGAGTGGTCGACTCTTCCCCTCCAAGTTGAAGGCTTGGCTCGCGCCAAACTGTCACTTGAATCTTGAATCTTGAATCTTGAATCTTGAATCTTGAATCTTGAATCTTGAATCTTGAATCTTGAATCTTGAATCTTGAATCTTGAGTGTCCAAGTTCTCCCTTCTCGAAACAGTCTTGCGTGGAAAGAGATTGATGAACCAGATTATCAGAAAAATCAATGGTCTGTCATTTCCTCTGAGAATATGAATCAATTGATTAGAGTAGCCGGCTTGATTTTGTAGATTCGCCCTGGGCTGCCAGCAAGGCTGAGATAAACCCCGAATGACCTGCTCCGCCACGGTACCAGCTCAACTGTGTGTGATCCGGGGGCTGAGAAACAGGGCGATCATTTAGTATGGCGGCAATCGTGCCGCTGGATTCGGCGGCGATGTTGCCTAAGAACATGCTTTTTCTTTCTTGTACCGACATGACAAGTGACAATACGGTCTCATTGACCTTGTACAACAGAGAAGCCGACCATCGCTGTAAATTCTGCGCCTGATAAATATCATAGGGCTGTACGATTAATCTATGCACGAAATGGTCTCGCCGAGATGGCAGGATCAGACTGGGGGTGGTCCTGAGGCGGCTTCTTCTGTCTTCTGGCGGTAGCATAATAAAGAGCGAGGAAGCAGGGGCTGCTGCGACTGCGGCTGACCGTGGAATTGACGGTGCCAGACTCCTCCAAGCCAGTCAATTGGCCTTGCTGGATTTCCGCCCCTGCTCGTCCAGCTCACACACTCCCAACCGTGGCTCATTTATGCAGCAGCGTGCCCGCATGCGAAGGCTGTCGGGGAAATTATTAAGTCATGTACCTTGCACACGGACAGGCCAACGAATCTGAAAATGTCAGACTAGACAATCCCGGACGGTTCCTAAAAAAAATCGCCTCCAGCGCGCCTCCAGCGTCGTGCCTCCGGCCGCCCTGGAGAGTGCCTTCGATAGCGCCATTAAGAGTGCTTTTGAGCTCCTCTTTTAAGCGCCTTGCGTGCCTTTGAGCGGTGCCTTTAAGCGGTGCCTCAAAGTGTGTGTGTTAGGGGGAGAAAACGTTAGATGATGAGAATTTCTGTCAAGGGGTACATTGTTGTTATGTGGCTACGTTGCAAATTTCACCTTGTACCTTGACAAATTTCGGGCTTCGTGTCTGACTGCCTTCATCTCCACAATTGACAAACTCGCCTGTGTGCACCCGCACCATGCCGTTTGTCGCAAACACGCCCGAGTCGCTGCTGGCGCGCTCCGACTCCAAGGATCCCAAGTCGACCTGTCGCGGCATCACCTCTGCCGGGCGTCCTTGTCGTCGGCCGCTCGGCGCGCGGCCCGACGCTGGCACGCGATACAGCAGAGGCGGCCGCCTGACCGCCATCCCGGCCGACGACCCCACGGATGAGAGCCTCTACTGCTGGCAGCACAAGGAGCAAGCGAGTCACTCGACGCGGTCCAGCCCGGGACCCAAGGGCAGCGGCACCGGGCATGCCGCGGTCCCGACGATTCGCGAGGAGCGCACGAGTCTGGACACGCTGGCGGACCGGCTGGGCCTGGTGGACATTGGTGACAACAAGCACGCCGCTGGGCGGCCGAGCAAGCCTGGCAGACGGCCAAATGGAGGAGGAGAGGCACCAGTCTACCCGGCGGGGTTCCAGAGCAAGCCCGCGAGACCGTCTAGGCCGCCGCAGCAGCGGAAGAAGAATAAGAAGCAGAAGACGAGCCAGCTCCAGCTTTGCTGCTGCTTCAGCATCCCGATTGAGCAGGTCGATGACGAGCCAGCAGAGAAATCGAAACCAAGACCTGCGAATCAGCCATACCAGCAGGAGCCGATGCCGACGTATCAGCCTCAACGGCCATCTACAGCACCATATCCAAACCATCACCGACCGCCGCTGCCATCACCCGCAAAGAGCACCAGATCAGAAGCCTCACTCACGGCGCGGATGAAGCATCTCATACCCGACTCGCTTGATGCCGCAACGGCATCCTTGCTCATGGCCGAGCTTGTGCGCCCCGTCGCCGAGTCTGACGAGCCCGGCTACATTTACATGTTCTGGCTCGTGCAGGAGGACGCCGACGCTGGCGACAGCCGCCAACGAGCCCCCGTCGAAGCCGCCCGATCGCTCCTCGCCCCGCCGCCGCCGCCATCGTCATCGTCCGCCGCGCAGGGCCGCCGCGCCAGCGACACCGTCTCACGCTACGCCTCGCGCCGCGACGGCCGGCCGGGCAAGCAGACGATGCTCCTCAAGATTGGCCGCGCCGCCAATGTCCAGCGGCGGATGAACCAGTGGCAGCGCCAGTGCGGCTACGATGTCGAGGTCCTGCGGTACTATCCCTACGCGTCGTCATTGTCGACGCCGACGCCGTCGCCTGCTCGGAACCGACGTGGGAGCGACTCGCCTCCGGCGACGACGACGACGACGACGCCGGGCATGATGACGCCGCACGCGAAGCGCGTGGAGCGGTTGACGCACATTGAGCTCACGGGCTTGGGGCTGCGGGCGCAAAGGGAAACGTGCAAGGCGTGCGGGAGGGATCACAGAGAATGGTTCGAGGTGGGGGCGACGAGAGACGAGGTGAGAAGGGTGGATGAGGTGATTCGGAGGTGGGTGGAGTGGGATTGTCGGAATGAGTGAGCGTGTTGACGACAAATTACGAGCATGAATGATGGAATGATTATGAAAGTGAGATTAGAGAGTAGATGGTGTAGCCACCTCGACCGTCGCCGCTCTCGTAGCCAAGGACGCCTGCTTACATGGTGACTAGCACAGTGATGACTTGGCACATGCCACAATGCTCGACATATATACTCCACGTGCTTGATTAACTATTACTTGGACTGTACTGCTTATTTACTGTAGAAACGCTTGTGCTTGGAATTTAGCTCGTTGTAGCATGCAACAATGACAATGTAAAACGGAAAATGTCAGTACGCAGAGCCAATCTATACCGGATTTACTTCCGTGTGAGAGATGCCGCTATTGGCCAAGGTACTCTGCAAATGCGCATCATCGCCTGGATGCCAGCCATATGCCCGTCTCTCGACCGCACCACTCCCGCTCGGCACCGACTCCTCCTCTGGCAGCCAGCTCTTCCTCGCCGCGCCCCATCCCGCCGTCTGCGCAATAGTCCCCGCGATATGCCCCGCCTCGCCCTCGGCATCAAACGCAAACGGCTGCCCCGGCCGCAGCGGGATGTGGTTGTAGCGCCAGTCCCAGACGGCCGCGTACGACGCGCGGTACGACGCCAGCGCGCAGACGGATCCGATGACGGCACCCGCGGCAATATCGTACCAGCTGTGCGCGGCATCGACGGTCAGCATGCCGGCCATGGTGGCGGCGGCGAGCAGCGGCAGCAGCGTGAGGGCCAGCTTCCAAAAGGCCGGGCGGTGGTCGGCCCAGACCTTGAGCTTGGCGTGGGTCCAGAGGAAGAGGAAGCCGCAGCCGGCAAAGGCGGCGGTGGCGTGGCCGCTGGGAAACGCCGTCGTGGCGTTTTTGAGCGCGCGGGGGTCGGGCTGCGCGCAAATGTCCGTCGTGTACATGAGGCGGCGAAATCCGGAGCCGTCGAGACCGGTGGCGTTGTGGCCGGGCAAGGCGGCGCGCCGAGGATCGGGCATGCAGACGGCGAGAAAGTAGGGGCGAAATCCGCCGACGAGCTGCTTGAGCACGACCTGGCACAGCGAGCCGAGGAGAGCGGCCCAGGCGGTGCCGAGCGTCGCGTTGCCGGCGTCCCAGACGCAGCGCAGGCGGACGGCGTTGGCGACGAGGTAGATGAGCATGGGCCCGCCGATGGAGAGTGCGCCGGCTTGCGGAGCGGCGAGCAGCCAGCCGCGGTCGGGGTAGGCATATTGCGGAAAGACAATGTCGCCGGAACTGTCAAAGGTGATGGGAAACGTGCGTGTAGACTTGATGGGCGCGTAGTAGATCTGAGGTTGACCGGGGGAGTCAGCGCGGGGTCTTTTTTTTTTTTTTTTTTTTTTTTTTCTTTCGCGCATGGCGCAAGTCAAAAGAACAAGAATCAGGGACGTACGGCAAGGGCTGCGGTGCCGACAATGGCCATGGTGATGAGATCGGGCCACACGGTGCCGAGCCATTCGCGGAATTCTGCAGCGGCGCGGGCACGGGGCAAAGGCATCGCGAACGGCGGACAAGGCCCGGGGCGGCGGCTTGGTCGTCAACTTTATTGAGATGTTGAGTGATTGAACGACGGCGGATAAAAGTGCTTCAAGCAAGGCAGAGTATTCCGCTGCTGGTTCGCCAAAGGCGTTGTCGTTTGTTGTGAATGTTGGTAACTTTGTTTGGTGGTCGCGTGCTCAGCGGCAAAAAGTCGTGGGTAGGTTAGGCTTGGTTGACGTCATGAGCGCTCACTTTTTGGCACCCGTCGCGTAGCAAGATGGCCAACCTTTTGACAAGATTCTTTTAAGCTGTATCTTGTGGGCTGTTTCACAAGAATAGTCATGGAGCTGCGCAACTAAATACAGTCTGTGTCTTATTGAGAGAGTCTTTGGACAAACTCACGCACCGCTTACACTGCACCTGACTGCGCGATGCCAGACGAATGTGCCACCAAATTCCATGGCCGCAGCGCAGCCTTGTCGCCGCCAAACGTTGCTACAGATTCTCCTTGTCGTCGGATAATTGTCTGTTGCGCAAGCTATTATATAACCTTGTATCTTGATTAGGTTATAGGTATATTTACCGTAGCAGTCTAACTTGGCCCTACGTTTTATCTAGTAGTATTTATAATATTTATTGCCTCCAATCACGTAGTCTCTATACTACTACAATGTGTTTTTTAAAGTAATCAAGTATTCAAGTATAGTAAGGGGTTTAAAATTAATAACTTTAGATGTTTCATTAATTAGTAACTCTAGGCCATCTATATATAGGCTAGTATAAATAGTAAGATTAAATTTATCTAGCCCTTCAGTGCCGCGCTACGCTCAGCCTAGTACATAGAAACTGGTATTATATAGCGTAAACTGTGCTTCAGTATCTGTCGATGCTGGTAGTAGACGTTTCCGGCGACGATTAACATGTCAGTGCGGGGTAGCATTCCTCAACCGCGACTACCATTCCAGAACTAATCTGGAGACTACAAAGTGACGTATCTACGGCTCACTAATAAACCAACTCCTGTTTGCCGAACGTGTGGCCGAGCTGCAGCTGGCCCTTATCAGAGGGCGAAGATGTGCATGACTGCAGAAATCCTTGGGACTGGCCGGACTTTAGCGGATAAGATCAACTACTTGAAGTTGCGTAGATGAATTGCGAATAGATGCACTTGTAATATAACTATAACTAGATAACTTGACTCTTGAGCAGGGCTGTCAATTTAATGCCCATTAGCGGTCCTTATTTTTGTTTGAAAGATAAAAGTGATTCCGTAATTAATTAAAGTCCCAGCGGCGGGCATTATCGTAGGGATCGGGTCGTACAATCTTGACGTCCCGGTCCCACGCACCGACGACTCGGTCGTTATGGTCGACAACGCTGATGATGCCATCCTTGTACTCGAATTTCTGGCCCTCCCAGTTGTCGTTATACTCCTCCTGCGTGGCGAGAGACTCGGGTCTGAGGTCCTTAAAGGTGAGGATGAGATTTGAGTGCATGTTGTAGAGGCGGCCGTCCCTGAACATCCAGCGCTGGTTAGCGTGATTGTTGAAGTCATCATCAATGACAGCAGTGCCGGGCCTGGTGGACATGTCAGAGTCGTCGAGCACGCGATGGTTCTCGCGGTTGCGGACGATGAACTGGCCGCCAGGGAAGGGCATTTTGTTTAGTTAAACGGGGGGTTTGAGGTTTTATTGCTTGTTTTTGTTAAAGTAAGAAGAATGTTGAGTGTAGTTCACCAAGGTATATTTTATGCAGGGAGTTGCTCGTATTTATATAGGCAGTAACTACATTTTCCCTTACCTCATGGTTACATCAACTGCCGATTTGCTGAATGTCGTTATCTAGAGCATATGCCGTTGACCACGTAATAAAGATGTAATAGTTTGCTATACAGTATAACGGCGGCCTGGAACTACGAGGCTAGAATTATTAGTATAGTAGGGTATAGAAAGTAGTTCTGTCCTTGCCTCTTATTATCTAGGATAGAACCTTGCTTTGGAGAGTAGATGGTGTAGCGACTTCGACCGTCGCCGCTCTCGTAGCAAACCCGCGCTGTTTATAATGATCTTCGCTACTTATAATAAACCTTCGCTGCTTGTCATATACCTTTGCCACTTGTAATAAACCTTCGTTGTTACTACAAACCTTTACGGTTTGCTGTAAACCTTTGCAGTTTGCAACTACCTTCGCTGCTTGTAATAAACCTTTGCTGCTTATAATGACCTTCGCTGCTGCTAGCTGCTGGTGCGCATGTAAATGCGTTGTTTAAGGCGAGGACGGCAGCAGAGTGCGTGGCAGAGTGCGTGGCAGAGCGCTGTGGCAGAGGCCATGATAAGGCGGCACAGTTTCTACGAGAAAGAGGTCCTGCTAGAAGCTCTAGTGGAGGACGTTTGTTCTTGTCATGATTTGTCGAGTCACGTTTACAGGGCGTAATGCCTGTGGTTCATCTCACTTCTTGGCCGCACTAGCACGACAAGACGTGATCTCAGTGTGACAAAACCAAAGAGACGAAGACATCGGTGGTCGGGCGAGATACAAGCAATTAGCAAAGTAAAAGAACCTAAATAAATGTGATGATGCCAAAAGAAGAAGCTATCCGTGGGTGAGTAGAGCCAGTGGCGGGCGTTCCTGCTAATAATAAGTCTCTTGGATACCGGCCAGGTTGCATGCTAAAAACACGAGTACTTCGTTAATCAAATTCGACAGTACCATAAGCGCTCCATACTGTCAGCGTATAAGCTGTCTGGTCTTGCTCCAATGAGAGGCCTACAAGCACAATGATTCGGCTGTGGTCATGTGGCCGTTCCCTCAACCGTGTTATAGCACGCGGATGAATGTCCAGCCGTGACCCCCAAGGTACTTCAAGTGGTTGCTGCGGCTCGACAAGTTCTGATCATGTGCGGCAACTGTGTCATTGATGGATACGCATTCTGCACGGGGCTTCAGGGACTGAACCTGACCTTTGAAGACACTTGTACGGATACGCAGAGGCGACTGGCATCCGCTGTCAATCTAATTAAATCTGCAGGCCTCAGATCCAAGCAGTTGAATGGCTGCCTGATTATAAGATTACCTGCAAGGATTGCTTCCGTCGGCTAATTTGTCAGTTGGTTGGAGAGCAGGCATCTATTAGAACCTGGGAAGATGGAGAGATTGCAATGGTCAAAAGCAAGGTTCACGTCCTTGGCAAGGTGTTCTCGTTGTCAAGTACGGACCCTTGGGATACAAGTAATATGCTGTGATGACGCGAAAAGTAAGACGAGGAGTAGCACGTAGACGTGGCCGTGTGAGCAGTCAATGCTCACCAGAACTAGCACCTTGGGAGAAACAACACGAGGGTACATGAAGCTTGACTCTGTATATAAGAGACTGGAAATGCAAGCCAAGCAAACGTCAAGAGACTCATTCTTTACCATCAATTACTGCGCCTAAATCTAGGTATGCCAGGAAAGAGTATCTTGTCGCTACAGCTTTTCATGCTCGAGCGGCTTCTTCTTGTCACCTTTCCAAGGGGCCATGCCATTGAAACGCAACTCTACATGGCCTTGTCAAGGCGAATACATGGTTGTGCAGAAAGATCGGATTGCTGACTTTGTCGACACAATTGCCCAGCGATTCCCAAACATGGCCACGATGGAACGCATCTCTGCCATGTGTAAGCAGGCGTCTGTTTCTGTCATGATTTCTGTATTCTCTTCTCCGGATACTCTCTTAAGTCACTATGTCGCTTTTCGACAAATGAGAAAAAAAAGGAAGAAAAAAGACAGACTCTCCATCTTGCCCTTGTTGACATGTAGAGCCGGCAGCGACTGCAAAGGCAAGGAAAGGGTACGGCCGCCTCAGCATGTGCCCGGCAGCTACAGTAGAGAACTCGATGACGAGGCCATATTGGATGCACGAAATATTTCCAATGTCGTTTTTCTCGCCCAGCCTCAATGAGAGCACCGTGGCGCACAAAAACGAATGCATGCAGAAAAGTAGCCGAGCACAGCCCACCATGGCGGTACCTAGACTTGCCTTGCAGCATCTCGAGCCCTGATAGTTAGTGACTAAATCGTGGCACTTGGATGGTCCTTTTGCAAAATTCAAGGGATATTGACTAATTACAAGATACTGCTACTTTCTCCATCCTACTCCAGTATCCATCTTATTTGGCGCCCTTCTTTTACCGCTCTCGACCGGCGAAATGGTTGCACCTGCATTTGCACAGCCGAGCCTGCTCGCCTCATCATCCACCACCTTACCACCCCTCCCATCCCTCCCTCTCCCCCATTTACCCATCCTCACTTCATCACTCCATTTCCAATTCTTCCAACCATTTAAAATCTGAATCTCAGACTCACGCGTCAGAAAAGCACCCCCGCAAAACCCCACCACGGTCTGGTTCCCGAATCCCCTTCCCCCAACCCAGCGGGCAAATCCCCAAGCGTCTGCTCTCCACAGCTCAGAAACCCGGCCGCCATCAACAAGCAACCAAAACGGCTCCCCTTTAGCCTCGGCATTCTACACGCGCGCCCGTCGAGTTTTGTCTTGTTTCTATTAATCACACACGGCACGCACCCGCCCGGCATGTCGCCTTCGCAGTCCCTCTCCAGTAGCGTCCGACAGCGCGCCGCTGGCGCTTACCAGTACGCCCAGCGCTCTCTCGACCTCGTTGTAGAGCCTGAGACGCGGCTTCGAGCCTATGACGCCTCGTACGCCATGGCTTCTACGCGGCCCTTGATTTTTGTACGTCTTCTCCCGGCATCTTTTCTTTTCTTATTTACAAAAAAGAAGAAGAAGAAGAAGAAAACAATTGGAAGAAAAAAAACGCCTGACAAAGCAAATAGTCCGCCGCTGCCACCCTCGTCTGCTTCTCCGCGCTGCCCATGCTGCTCTTTGCCCTCTTTGCCGTCTCCGTCGCCGCCATGGCCGTCGGCGGCGCCATCCTCTTTGCCCTCTTTTGGCTCGCCCTCGGCGTGCTCGTCCTCGTCCCCACCCTCGGTGTCTCGGCCCTGCTCGCACTCCTCGTCTGGGCTTGGGCCGCGGGCAGCTTCGTCGTCGGGCGCGCCGCGTACCGCGCCATCGTTGCTTGGGAGGCGGGACGCGCGGCGCAGCAGCAGCAGCAGCAGCAAAAGGACGGAAAGGCGCAGAAGCAGATTAAGCAGCAGCAGCAACAGCCGCCGCCTGTGCCGCAGAGTCGCCCAGAGAAGAAGGCAGCGAATGGGAATGGAAATGGAAATGGGCACGAAGCTCCTGCGACGACTGTCGTAGTCGCATAAGTGATCAAGGTCAAGGGCGACCTTCAAAAGCCATGTGTTGAACATGGTAGTGGCAAGTAAAACTTGCAGTCATGATGAAAAGACGATTGAGCAATGATTAGAAATACCCAAATTGGCAGACTGCTTCACAAACTAGTACAATTACTTGCAGCTCGTACACAAAATTATGTCGGGCGTTTTACATATCACCATGAGTCGCGTCCAGTTACGTCCATTTACGTTCAGTCACATCAGTCACGTTCAGTCACGTCAACCGCACTTCAAAACATCTCTATTAGCATCTACCAAAACCCTCAACCACTGTGCCACTAGTCGTACACTCCCGCTTACAAGTACAGACCCTCCGGCTCGCCCTCCTGCTTCGTCTTGAGCACGCGCTCCCGGGCCGTGCGGAAATCTGCCATTTGCACGCGCATGCGACGCTCACGTAGCGCCATCATGCCGGCCTCGGAGCAAATGGCCTTGATGTCAGCGCCAGACAGGTCATCCTTTTGCGAGATAAACTCCTCCAGGTCCACGTCGTCGCCGAGATTCATCTTGGACGTGTGCAGCGTGAAAATCTTGCGCTTTGTGTTGGTGTCGGGGTTCTCAAACAGAATCTTGCGGTCGATGCGGCCCGGCCGAATCAGCGCCGGGTCCAGCGTCTCAATCTTGTTTGTGGCCATGATGACCTTGACGTCGCCGCGGTCATCGAAACCGTCGAGCTGGTTGAGCAGCTCCAGCATCGTTCGCTGGACTTCACGCTCACCGCCTGATGTAGAGTCATATCGCTTCGTACCAATGGCATCGATTTCATCAATGAATACAATAGACGGCGCATTCTCGCCAGCAACCTAATCGAGTCAGCTTCTGCAACGAACCCTCGTACCCGAGTTTCTTACCTGGAACAATTGTCGGACCAGACGAGGACCATCACCAAGATATTTTTGAATCAGCTCACTGCCCACAATGCGCAAGAAAGTCGCTGATGTTTGATTTGCCACAGCCTTTGCCAGTAGAGTTTTGCCAGTACCCGGTGCACCATACAGAATGACACCCTTGGGCGGCTTGATGCCCATCTCCTCGTACAGCTCGGGGTGCAGCAGCGGCAGCTCAACAGACTCTCGCACCTCCTGAATCTGCTGCTCGAGACCACCAATGTCGGCGTATGACTCCGTCGGCGCTTTATCCAGCTTCATGACGCTCACAAGCGGGTCCGTATCGTCTGTGAGCACGCCGACAATGCTGACGCTCTTGTGGTGCAAAAGAACGCTGGCGCCGGGTTCCAAAAGATCCTTGTCGACAAAGCTCATGATGCTGACGTAGTATTCCGGCCCCGTCGTACTACTAACGATGGCGTGATCGTCGTCAATCAGCTCCTCCAGCGTGCCTACGCCCATCGGGCTGCCTCGCATGTCGTCGACCCGGCTGCGCTCATCGGCGTTGCGGTCGGCGTCGGCTTCCGAGGTGGCAACCTGGCCCTCCTTGGCTGTTTTGGCCTTGCGCAGGCGCTCCTGGTTCTCGACGTACTCCTCCTCGAGCAGCAAGTGGTCGTGAATGCGCTGCATGCGCAGCAAACGCAGTTTGCATCTGCTCGTGGGGAAGACGGCGGGTAGCTTGGCGGCGGCGCTGGTGCCACCTTGCTTACGCTTCTTGCGGCCGACTCGGGTCGTAGGCCTTGGGGGAGGCTCGTACTTGGGCTTATCCTTCTGTAGGCGCGGGTTAATCACAGGCTTGTCAATGCATTGAAAGAATCGTTCAATCAAACTTGGCATACCTTCTTGTCCTTGTCCTCTCGTCCCTCTCCACCTCCCATGCCTCCGGATTGTGCTTGACCCTGCAACATCAGTTAGCCAACCATTACCTCGCCACTGGTGCACCAACGCCAGAAAGAGCTTACCATCTTGGCTGGTCAAGCTCAAGGGGCTTGCAAAAATCACCGAATGACTGTTTTCAGGTCCAGAAGCGAGTTTCAATTTTACTGCGGATCGATGTGTGTCGTGTTGATGCAATTCGCTGCGATAGGGTGAGATGCAAAGGGCATGGATGACGGGAGATGCAGCCATGTAGCCATCAGGCGCCAGCGACCGCGACAGCTCCAAGTAAGTCACGTGCAGCAACGAGCGCCTATCTGACTAAGCTAGCCGCGAATCAAGTCTTACAAACAAAAGGAAATGGAACAGCTCACTTCAATAGAAAGAAATAAAGGGATTAAATGATTAAATTTATTATTCAACAGGAGAGTTTTCGCCTGAGATTTTGTGTGTAGTGCAACGGTGGCTATTCATCCCGTCTCACGCATTTGACACATACAACGCAACGGAGCAGATTCGAACAATAATAGAATGCCGTCGAGTTCACCTCTCACAGCATCAGGTATCCATAAAACACCAAACACGAAATGCTTGATATACATAAAAGCCTCTGGTGGCATCAAAATGAATCTAATACAAATTTCTCCCCATATACAGCTCTATTTCAGCTTGTGATTCTGAAACATTCTCACAGAGCAAGCAGGGCAGCCATGGCGACAACGCCGGCAGCAAGGACGCCAGAGGGAGCGGTGCGAACGCCAAAGTTCTCCTTGTTGCCGCCGCCGCTGCTGTTGCTGCCGCCGCTCGACTTGGGAGCAGCAACGTTGCTGGTAGCAGTGGCGATAGCGCTGTTCTGCTCCTTGGCGTCGCTGAGGCTCTTCTGGCAGTTGGACGCGGTGCTGCCCTTCTGAAGCTTGGCGCCCTTCCAGCCGCAAGCATCAGAGGACTTGCCGTTAGCCCGGTAGTAGGCATCGAGGACATAGGAGAGCTTTTCCTTGGGAGAGCACATGCTGTAGGCACCGTAGTTGCCGAGCTTGGTGACGCCGTTGATGCCAGCGCAGATCTTCTGGTTGGCACCGCAGACATTGCCGAAGAGGTCACCATAGCTCTTCGCATCCAGATTATCAGAGACAACGCAGTCAAGAGAGTCAGCCATGCACTTGCAGAGATCCTTGTCGGGGGTGGGAGGAAGCTGAGCAGCAGCTTGCCAAGCCTTGGAGACGTCGGGGCACTGAGCAGCCTTGCCGGAAGGAGTGTACTTGTCCATGGCGACACCCTGGGGGTCAGCAGCAGCGTGAGCCTTCTTCAGGCCGTCGTAGTCGTCCTGCTCCACAGCCTTGCCGTTCTTGATCTCAACAACACCTAGGCATCAGGGATTAGCTTGAAACTTGCACTCGTTTCTGCGTCGGCAACGTACCGTAGTCATTCTCCTCCTGGAAGTACATGTAGACGAGACCACCGCTGAAGACATCAGTCATCTCTTTGCTGTACAAAGCCTCGGTTTCTTCCCAGATACGGCCCTTGGCGCCGTCGGGCAGGTTGCAGCCGTACTCGGCAAGGAAGACGGGAACGCTGAAGTCCTGGAAGAACTTGACCTGCTGGTCGTAGCCAGACTTTTGCATGTCGCTCTTGCCGCACCAAGAGTAAATGTTGTAACCCCAAAAGTCGATGGATTCCTCAGTCTTGCCGCAGTTGAAGTAGTCGGCGATCTCTTTGCGAATATCCTTGTCATCGTTGGCGGCGTAGCCGACACCAATCCAACGCTTGCTGTTGTCCTTGATATACTTTTTGGTGTCGCGAACGGCGGCCTTGACGTAGGCAGAGGCGCCAGTGTTGTTGGCAGAGTTGCTGACTTCGTTGCCAGCAAAGAAACCAATGACGTTGGAGTACTTGCTCAACTCGTCGACAACGGCCTTGTAGCGGTCAAAGAGCTCCGTGTTCCATTGGGCGTCATCGCGGTTGATTGAGGTGGCGGGCTCCGAGAGATCAGAGACGACGTAGATTTGGGCGTCGTTAAGAAGGCCCATGCAGTACGAGTGGTCCTCCTTGGGATCAATGGCGTAGGTTCGGATAGTGTTGATCTTGAGGTCGATGAGATAAGGGATATCGCGCTCGCAGGCTACTTTGTCCGCGAGAGGGTCCATGTACTTGGCGGTCGGGTCAGACTTGGCGCCGGCAGCACCGATATCACGCTGGTAGGCAATACCCTTCATGAAGAACTGAGTGCCGTTGGGGTAGAAGAATTTATTGCCCTAGAGATGGAATTGTGTTTAGCATTCGAGGTGCGGTGTGCGCGGGTGGCGATGTCGTCTCACCTTGGCGATGATGGAAGGCAGGTCGGCAGCAGAAGCCGCGCCCGCGAGGGCGAGCAGAGAGAGGGCGGATTTCATTGTTTCAAGATTGGTATAGATATTGGATTTCGGTCAACGATATTCGGATTCAACGGGGGAAAAAAAAGTAGGAAATTTATAACGTGGTGTCTGTGTAAATGAGTGTGAGAAGCGGCGAAAATCAAACGAGGAAGCCAACCCCCGAATGTAGAGCAAGAGTAAAATTGAAAGCGAGAGGAGGATGGAAAGACAAGTATGAAGGAGAAAGAAAAGAAGCTATACGAATACTCGGTACAAATATGAGCAAACAGCAGACGAGAGATGGGATGGGGCCAGTCTGTGCAGTGGCTGACAGGCGGCCAGGGTTGGCTCGTGTCTGCAACACCAAGAACAAGCCCAGACTCGAGCCCAGACGGTAGCGCCACAGGGCAAGTGGAGAAGGGCCCTGTTGGACGACAAGGCTCGAGGTTATTAGCGCTGCCGCATGCTCCTAGCACTAGCCGGATAGGAGGGAGCGCCGTGGGCTAATAAGGTGGGATTGTGATATTGTATTAATTGCCTATAATTAGCAGACGGTACGAAAAGACGGCCTCTGCCAGTACTATTTGAATAGGGCGGGAGGGGCTCATAGGGCGGTCCCACAGTGGTTGATTGCGCCGAGAAGCCCCTGACCAGTGCTGTCAGGGAATCGTTACAGCAGGCAAGCCACTGTTACCTGCTGTGAATGTACCACTACAACTGCTATTACCCGCTGAAGAAACGACCATTTCCCCCTGTAACCGCCCTACGCCAAAACCCTTATCCCATCCACCATCACCAAAACTCCTCCAATCACCACCATATGCTTGACCAGGAACACTAACCCCTTGTCCCGCCTCAAATGTCGATGACATTACACTGCAACCAAAGTCGGTCTGCAATTTCGCATTCTGCGCTCAACGTCCCTGCCAATGTCCAACACGTGCGAGTTGCACATTCGCCAAGCAAGGCTCTGCTCTTGAGCCAATCTTGGCCAAGGCAGGCAGCAGGCTCTGTTACCACCAGTATTTTCCGTGTCTTCACCTTGACCCACAGATGCAAGGTACCAGAATTCCTGACCCAATTGCGGAGTCCAACTCACTGACACCGGCACTCACGGGCACGGGCACAAAGAAAAAGGGGCGAACGTGGCGACTTTGCCCTGTGCGTGCTTCTCCACCGAGATCTTGTGCCAATGTATCATCATCATCTGTTTTTTGACAGGATGAGACTAGACAATAGAAGCTTGCTCCTCAAAGCATCTCCTGCTCAGTCCCTTCTGCCCGCCCTTGACCAATCAGTGCAGCCGCTGCAGCCGCCCAACCACCTCACGTTTCTTACGGTCATGCCCGCAACCCCATTGTTGCTCAGCGTAACCCCCAGTTTCAAGAGTGAAAGAAAATAATGTCCGTCGGTATCGAATGGCAGACTGCGACTGCCTGCCCATGTAACAACAGCTTTCCATCGCCTCAGCTGCAGCGGGTTCATTCCAACCACCAACTTTTGGCGCATCTTGGTCGCTTGGCAGTCAATCCACCTCTTTGTGGCGTGCCCAGCGTTGGCAGTTGGCAGGCAGATTACGCGTCAGGCAGTGCTGCTGCTAAATAGACCTTGGCTCTTTCTTTGCTGCTCTCTTTCATCTTGCCCGTCATATTGTATTCCTCGCGTAGTGGACCTATCGTGAAACCGCGAATATGCAAATGATCATTGACCAGTGACCACATGCGCTGCTGTTGAGAATTCCACGCAGGCACTTCCGAAACTTGTTTATCCGCTATGAATGTGCAGCAGCTTGGCATTGCCTCTCCGCCACGTCCGCCAACTCTATTGCCTGAATCGGGGCAGTGCAAGAGGGGTCATGAGTGGTGCACACTCTGCAACACCCTTGACTCGCAATACTCCGTATGCTCCCCGTCGTTGCGCCATAGGCTACGGAGTACTTTTCTTCAAAGCACACAACGCGGCGTATTTAATTTAAAGTTCGCTACTGGCCTTCCCAGGGGGGGCCCAAAAAATGGCTTGCCATGATCACAAGACTAATAATAAGCGTAGAAAGATCAGGAATAGAACGAGAAAATACGCAAAACAAGAGGCATCAGTGAGGAGAAGAATTAAGAAAGAACGGAAGAACGGAAGAAATAAAATTCATGTAAATCCATTCTCAACCGCGGTGTAGACGGCCATCCGACCGGACCATCGCTATTCTTGTTGACTTAGTCTCACAACTATTGAGCATTGGTCGTATTGAATGCGACACTCCCGCAAGATTTTGCAAACAAAGTTTCGAGCGGCCTTCAGCCGCCAGAGGAAGCAGAGGCTTATTCTGCGCATGGAACAAATCAGAGAGCGGCGCCTCTCCCGTGATGATCCGCACCCTATCGGCAGACGCCATCATTATTAGTCTCTACTTGTGAGCTCGTCGAAACGCCTTTACGGATGCACTCATTGCCTCGCTGAAGCTCGAGTTGTTCCACAAAAATACTGCAGCATATTCTGGCATCGTAGGGCTCTCTGACATGGGCTCCCTAGCCAAAGCCCGACGTATCCGCGCAGTCCTGCAAGAACAATAAAAAAAATAAAATGATAAATTGTCCATGCACTTCTCAGATTTTCGAACATATCGCAGAGTAATTAGAGCTGTGCATGACAGTCAGATGTGCAGCTCATCATGGCTCTTTGTCTTTCTCCAACATTTTTCCATCTTGCTCGGGAATCGGTCGCTGAAGCATGTTGGGTGCGCTGAACGGTATCTTGAAAGGGTTCGAGGGAACCAACCCGTAATGTAGAGGATAAAAAGAGCCATCAAAGAGCCAGCATGATGTACATATCTTAAAGACGGTCAGCATCTACAGCACAGATAACACTTGGACTATGTCGAGCATTCTTACGATTCGAAATCTGCGCGCGGCTTTTTCATCCTACAACCCCCTTTCCGCGGCCCAGCAATAATCTTGGGTACAGATGTAGAAGAGCATATGCGTCTACCAGTGGAGCACAAGAGAAGACATGTGTCAATGTTTAGCGTGATGAGGGCAAGAACACGAAGAGGTGACATGATGTTTGGCCGAATAATGTGGTGCTGCGCGAGGTTGCCAGCTCATACAGCTTTACGGCTTTTCTCTATAGATCCATGATATTGGCTTCTTTATTCTGTCTACCTTGCCAAGGCTGTTGGCCCGGTACGGAGTAGTCAGCTCCGTATTGTACTTGCTCATTAACGACTTACAGCCTGTCTGGATTGTTGAGTTTTACTCTTTACCATCCATTTTTCAGAAGGTGCTTATATAGATGATTAATGTGAGATTTCTTTGAAGCACAAATCCTGCAAGCAAACATTGACAATCGCGGGGCCGAGTCGATAGACGATGTTTAGAGCTGAGCGCCTCCGCCTAGAGTCTCAGAATACGAGTCTGGGCATTTGACTAAGGATAATTCAAACTTCAACTCGTCTGTCTATTCTTCTGTGAACTTATGATCTTCAAATATCATTCTTGGCCGCTGGGCAGCGCAGGGATCAGCATCTTGGCCACCGCAGCGCCTTGGCTGGGGCAGTGCATCGCCCCCGGGGGGTTGGGAGGGGTTTGACTGCCGGCTGCGTTCTTTGGCAAAGTGAGATTGCCGAGGCCAAAGACAAAATAAATTATGGCAAACAATTGACAGGACTGCGATCTGCACGGAGAAAAGGGAAACGGCCAGACGCCTTGGTTTTTCTTGTTTTGCACAGCCACGGACCATGAGCCAGAGACGGGTTCTACCCAAAAGCAAGTACGTCCAATTTAGAATGAAAGCCGTTTTGCTTGCTATTTCTGAGTATTGACACAAGTTTCACACAAAACAAATCGACAAATGAATCCTGTAGGTGTACAACGTCGATGCCACTCGTAGCGCCAGCACCAGCAACGCCAACCTTTCTGCTACGCCGACAGAGAGAGGCATGAATAATCGATGCAATGATGCAGATGTCCCGCTCAAACGCCAGGGTCCTCTTCGATTCCAATGATGCAATTTACCGAACCACGCGCGCTCCTTTGAACATTTCGTTGAGCCCGTCGTCGCTCGGAATCAACGGCCACAAGCTTTGTAGTACAGTGACCCGAGTCCGATCAGCACGTTATCCCAGAGGTCGTGCGTGCGTCGCAAAATACTAAGCTTTGAATGCCACGGTTTCGAAGATGGACGCTCGAAATCCGGCTCTGAGTACGATGTGTAGTGCTCCATGCTTTATTCTCCTGACTCATGTTAGTCTTCACGCGCTCCGACAAGATGATGGGTATTTGTTCATACTGGTCTCGCTGGCAAAAAGGAAAGGCTGAAATGATGTTGTGTTGACGATTCAGGCTTGGAACTGCATTAAATATTCCAAATTCTATAACATTCTAGAGTTGCAGAGGGGATTTGCCTCCTGATGAGGCGCACATGACGAAGAGCATGCCGCCCGAGCAGCGCCCGGCAACGGCCCCGCTGCTCCGTCACCTGCTCCGCAACAATTCAATGGTCAGGCACGTCGACGAGCGCTCACCAAGGCAAAAGTAATTAGTGATGATGGTTTCTAGATTAATTATCTGTAATTCGTGACTGGAATCATTATTAGACACCCTTTTGGCTCGTACAAGCTGTGACGGCGATGTGACGTCACGCTTTTACATCATCCGGAGCAGAAGCGCCGTCTCGGAGAATGACCTACAGCTATACATTTGGCTACGGAACGGGCAGAGTCGCCGTGAATAAGATATTATGATGCATTTGGCCTTTTTCACGGAAGCACTGTAAATAATACAGCGTGTTAGTGACAGTCAAGAAGCTACTTGGGTGCTTGGATGATCCGAGGTGGCTCTAGCTCCGGGTCCGGCGAGCCTCCTGCCTTCAATATTTTTTGTAGCTTGAGAGACTGATGCCGCCATAAACACGGAACCCCGTCATAGTCGATCATCGCTGGGTCCAATGTCATTGCCAGACGCTTGCACGGCTTGCAAGCCAATAAGCCTCACAGCGCTCTACCTGTCCACATCAAATCTCCATGATGTAATTATTACAGCATTTTGGTGGCTCATGGGGAAGTATCAGCAACAAGCCTACTTCAATTACTGGACAGGCCGAGGGAAGCTCCAGATATTTCGACTTAAGACCAGTCCCCCATGATGTCACTCGAAATTCGGAGTCTAGGTAAAATGTTGGCTGGAGCAGGTATTTAAGGATCTCATCACTTGGGAAGCAGACCGTTTGTAAATTCTTATCGGCATTTCATCTATTTTTCAATACGTTTCACATTAAAATACTTTCAGCATGTCTCACAACAGTCACGGTACAAAGGTATGCAGAGATACCTTCGCTCTATGTGGCACATACTCATGTTGAACAGGTCAGCCTCGGTAACAAGGCTCCCGAGCGAAATGAGTCTGCCGGCATCGTTGCCAGCGAATCCCTCGCCGCCGAATCCCGCCGCAACGACGGCGAATTTGCGAAGAATGTCGGTGCGAAGCCCGAACCGTCTCAAAATACCAAAAACATTCACGGCGCCCCCGAAGCGGCGCAACATGCCAACGGCGGCGCGGCCCCCTCGTACGTTGTCGACACGCAGCTGCGCGGCCAGGCAGGCCCTCACGGCAAGAATATTCGCGAGGAGAACATAGATGCGACGGGTTATCGCGACGGTCTGAAGCGCGCACTGCGGTCAGAGCCCGGTTCGGAGGACGACCCCAGCCGTCTGGCCGAGTTGCAGTTTGAGGGACGCAACGCCATCCCGGGCTCAGCACCGGCTGTGCGGGACACACAAGGCGTCAACAGCTTTGAGAAACTTGACCGCGACCTTTCTGCTTAAGTATGATTGTACAATGAATACTATTGGATAATAAAAATGTGAAACCGAGGGCAACAACCACCGATGTGTGATGCAATTGCTTATGAGCCTGATTGATGCCTGCAATCCAGCCCATCAATGTGAGACAAAGGCTCGCCGGTGGTTTTCATGCGCTTTTACATTAGGTATGAGGAGACTAATTATACTGTTGCCTAAATAGCGATGATATGCTGATGTGTAGACGACGTGGGCTTCGGATGTTATGGAGCATGCGCTAGGCATCAGCGTTCTAGAAGGTGGGTGGCTGCGGCTTTCGCCTCACAATACAAATGTCAGCATCTCCTACATAAAATACACTCAACGTGATGCAAAACTCTTTTACATGGTTTTTTTTATGTTGGCAGAAGCTCATGCCAGATACAACATCTACACCTCTGTCTCAAACCAGAAGCTGCACTCACCCATTCGGCATGATGTTGCAGGCTTGCCTTGCCTGGTACAGACGGCACAAAAGTCGACCAGAAAACCGGAAGAAGAGACCATGGAGCGACTCGACACTGGTATCAAGCCACGAGGTTGATGAGTTTAATGTCAAGATGGGCTCTATACCAGGCGACAGCCCTGGCGTCACCAAACCTCACCCCACGCCACCACAGCCAGCCATCTCAGCGAGCAAGATTTCTGAGCCACAAATATCTTGCAAATATAGCTCAGAGCTTGACAGACGAAGATGGGGAGAATTACAGCCGCAGGTCGTGCCTGCAGATATGGTGTTGACACGGATAAAGCTATCACCATTGGATACTCTGCCATTGCGTATTGGCCCAGACATAGCAGCTCATGGTTGAAGGGCGGTAATACATGGCCGAACATGTCTGGCGTACACCTAATTTTACCCTGAGAAGGATACCCCGTCTACCTCATATCAGGGGAACGAATTTACAGCGCTTGGAAGTGGCTTGGAAATGGGCAGTCGTTGAGTGGTTTTGCTTGGATAGATCCAGGGTATCGCGCGGGCCCTATTGGAATCTGCTCCATCGGGCAAAGACGGGCATAACTTATAAGCGCCATGGCGACAAATTGACCATAAGAGAAGAGGTTATTTGGGCTTTAGAGGACGAGAGACTTTGGAAAACAAAGGCAAAAATTGCATGATAATTGTAATATTGATGAAATGAACGAACAACTTCGTCAAGGTGCCAGCTAAATCTTTTTGTCGTAGGCCAAGTCTACATCATGTACTGGGTACATGAGACGCCAAATTAAAGGTGCGCCAGCCAGGTGCACACAAGTATCGAGTACTAGGGTGAAGCTTGCTGCCTGACTGGCTCGGACGGACCGTCACTTTACAAAAGCGCAGCTTATCAGCAGCCAAAAAACCAGAATTTTGAGGGGCGCCCCACCAAAAAGAAAAATCACCCCGCCTATGAATCAAACAAAATTTCAGCAGCCACGAAATCTATGCTGCATCTTTCTCCTCCTCCAGCATCCACCATCATCACCTGGGGACCCGTCATTCTTTGCTGAAAATCAGGTGTCCTTTCTTCATCCGGCGTGACTACACCAAAGAGGCTCGAATATTTCATTATTCCTCGAGTCCAAGTTGCAAAGGCTGTAAAAATCTTTGACATCACCACCCCGCCAAAAACCCCGCCAAATACACCACACCACACAAATCGACAATATGGCGCCTTCCGCTTCCAAGGAAAAGAGACTCGCAAAGAAGGCCGCCGAGGGCAAGCTCAAGAACAAGTCCGGCACTAGCACGCCCAAGGGCAAGCCTGAGCTCGATGCCAACGGCAACCCCATCCAGGGCGACGGCCCCGCCACCACCGATATGGACGAAGTCAAGCGTCTGACGGAGCAGATGGACAAGCACGGCATCTCGGACCGCGTCACCACTGGTAACTTGGCCTCGACTTCTACGAGCAAGGACGTCAAGATCACCTCGACCAGCTTGGTTTTTCACGGCCGCGTCCTCATCACCGACTCGACCCTCGAACTCTCCTTCGGTCGCCGCTACGGTCTCCTTGGTGAGAACGGTTGCGGTAAATCCACTCTTCTCCGTGCCATTGCTGCTCGCGAGTTCCCAATCCCCAACCATCTCGACATTTATCTGCTCAACGAGGGTGCTCCCCCATCTGAGTTCGGTGCCCTCGAGTGGGTCGTCAAGGAGGCCGAGGCAGAGATGGATCGCCTCGACAAGCTGGCTGAGCAGATGCTTGAGGACGAGGGCCCCGAGAGCCCTGTATTGATTGATCTCTACGACGTAAGAACTTGGAAATCTCCCTCAGCCCGAACATCAATGCTAACATCTCGCAGCACATGGATCGCATGGACCCCTCGACCTTTTCTACCCGTGCCTCCCTCATTCTCACTGGTCTCGGCTTCAACAAGAAGACCATCCACAAGAAGACTAAGGATATGTCTGGTGGCTGGAGAATGCGTGTCGCCCTGGCCAAGGCCCTGTTCGTCAAGCCCTCCGTCTTGCTTCTGGACGACCCCACTGCCCATTTGGATCTCGAGGCTTGCGTGTGGCTGGAAGAGTACCTCAAGAAGTGGGAACGCACCCTCGTCCTGGTGTCCCACTCCATGGATTTCCTCAACGGTGTCTGCACAAACATGATTGATATGCGTGGAACCCAGCTCCAGTACTATGGTGGTAACTACGACTCGTACGCCAAGACCCGTGCCGAAAACGAGACGAACCAGATGAAGGCCTACCACAAGCAGCAGGAAGAAATCGTTCACATCAAGAAGTTTATTGCCAGTGCGGGTACGTACGCCAACCTGGTGCGTCAGGCCAAGTCTCGTCAGAAGATTCTCGACAAGATGGAGGCCGACGGCTTCATCCAGCCCGTCCACGCCGACCGCGTCTTTACGTTCCGCTTTGCCGATGTCGACAAGCTGCCTCCCCCTGTCCTGTCGTTCGACGACGTTACATTCTCGTATTCTGGCAACCCCGAGGACGACCTGTACCGTAACCTCGAACTCGGTTTCGATATGGACTCGCGTACTGCCCTGGTCGGCCCCAATGGTGTCGGCAAGTCGACTCTGCTCCGCCTCATGACGGGCAAGCTGTCACCCACCGGCGGTTCGGTGACGCGCCACACTCATTTGAAGCTGGGCCTGTACTCGCAGCACAGCGCCGAGCAGCTGGACCTGACCAAGTCGGCCCTCGACTTTGTCCGTGACAAGTACAGCGAAAAGTCGCAGGACTACCAGTTCTGGCGCCAGCAGCTTGGCCGCTACGGCCTGACTGGCGAGTCACAGACTGCTCTCATGGGCACGTTGTCCGAGGGTCAGCGCAGCCGTGTCGTGTTTGCACTACTGGCGATTGAGTCGCCCAACATGCTTCTGCTGGACGAGCCTACCAACGGTCTCGATATTCCCACCATTGACAGTCTGGCGGATGCCATCAACGCCTTCAGTGGAGGTGTTGTTGTCGTCTCTCACGATTTCCGACTGTTGGACAAGATTGCCAAGCAGATTTTGGTGTGCGAGAACAAGACGATCCAGACCTGGGACGGCAGCATCGGCGAATACAAGAACTACCTGCGCAAGAAGATGATCTCTGCGGGTGCCGTCTAAGAGACTAAAAAGATTCGCAGCAGTCCCGATTATTTGATTTTCTCGCTTACTGGATGCACCATAAAGGGTTATGACATGCATGATTGGGCTGGTTCACATATAGACACAAGGGAATGAAATTACCAACACGAGATAAAAGATGGTAGAGGACTGGGAAAGAAAATTGGTTACGGGGTACACGACAGCGGCTTGCCCAGCGGAATAGAGCCTTCTTTGATGATATAAAAGGCTAGCGCATGACCGTTGAGATGCTCAAGAGGCGGGCAAAGAGCCTGCATGCATGACACGGGCCTTTTATTGTTGATTATGGGATAGACCTACATTCCGTATATTTTCTATGTTTGACCTGAATTCGAAAATGAATGATAAATGTTTATGAAGCTAAACAGAAGAACCGTGGGTGTTGGTAGCAAAGCGTCAGACGGTGTGAGTCAGAAAAAGTGTGAATCAGCTAACTAGCGTTGCTCGCCGTGGTGGAGCAATAATGATTCGGTTGAGGCTTGACGACATATCCGTTTGAGCGAGTATAAACCGGCGCCATTGTCATGGTACTCGGAGTCTTGGTATGCCTATTATAGTCACGTTCAATAGACAACACTTACACATTCAACGACAATGGCGGATACGTCCGATGCGAAGCCACCGGCCGGCATCATCATCCGCCCCGGCACGGCCACCGACGCCGACGCTATCAGTCAGGTGCACTACGAGGCGCTGGACCGGTTCCACGCATTTTACGGAACGTTTTTCAAGAAGCACCCGCGGGAGCTGATTCCGATCATGACGAGCCGAGCGTTTGCCGAGACGCGGCGGCCGGTGCAGGTGTTTTACGTGGCGGAGGAGGAGGAGGAGGGGGATGTGGTGGGGTTTGTGCGGTATAGTATTGAAGAGGCCAAGACGGAGGATGACAAGAAGGGAATGGAAGACGTCAAGCAGAAAGAGGAGGAGTCGCCCTTTGCGTGTAAAGAGGCGCTGAAGGAGGTGTGGAAGGCGTTTGGAGAGGAGCAGGCCAAGAGGGATGCGATGCTGGAAGATGCCGCCAAAGGGCAGCGACACATGTGTAAGTTGACCTCGTTTACTGGTATTTGTACACTGCATTTCAATGAATGCAAAAAAGTGGAATTCTGCTGGAATCAAGAAAAGAGGAAGAAGGACAAAGAAGAAGCCAACAAAAAGACGACTTTGCTAACAGCAGCGCACAGGGATCCAGCATCTCATGATCCGGCCGTCGCATCAGCGTCAGGGCATCGGCCACGCGCTCCTGGCCAGGGCCCTGCTCCGCGCCGACGCGGCGCGGCTGCCGGCGGTGATTGTGTCGTCGGCCGAGTCGAGAAACTTGTACGGCAAGGTCGGGTTCGCGTCGCTGGGCAGCTTTCGGCTGGATAATGGGCGGTGGGCGCGGGAGGCGGCGCGGGTGCTGGCGGGGCCGGAGGGGAGGGAGGAGCAGGAGGGCGATGATAAGATGCTGGTGGAGAGGTACGACGAGGTGTTTGAGGTGGAGGATGTGATGATGCGGGCGGTGGGTGGTGGGGGGGAAAGTAGAGCAAGTGTAGTGTGAATAGATCTTGTTCTGGCTGAATATGGTCTTGATTGTGCAGGTTGTGCTGCGAAGTGTAGTAAATGAGAGGGTGTTGGAGCGGAGAACGGGCGAAGGAGATGGCGGTTGGGAAGAGGAAGAGGAGGATGCGGAAAGGAGGAAGTTGGAAAGGACAAGCAGATAGATACTTCAGCGGTAAGAGAAAAGGCTTATCGCCAAAGACGGTTATGAAAGCAAAGTGATGGTTTTAGAGGGATAAGTTGAGTGTTGGGGGAATGTTGTAATTAGCATTAGTATTGTATAGAGATTTGATATTGCCAGGCTCAAGTGATGGATGTTTGTGATGCTCTATGAGGGGAACAAGGTGCTCGTTCTAATGGTACTCTGCGCTCGCGTAGCTTGAGCTGCTCGACATCGTACCAGGCCAAGGCTTGCTACTGATGGACGATGGTAAAGTTGGACATGGCGATGGAAAGTGGTGACACAGATTTTTGTCGGTGTCACAGTCGTAGTTGAAGCGTGACAAGCTGTGGTAGCAAGAAAAAAAAACATGACAAAAAAATAGACAAGAGTTAGTTCCATGTCAGCAGGGACAATGGAGAGGGAATAATGGGTGAAGCGGATGGTGAACAGTTTTGGCCCATCTCGTGAGGCCTTGTGTGAGGCATTGCGGGTGAGTAAGAAATGAGGCTATTCTGAGCGGGCCGATGGTAGGGTGTGTGAGGAGGATCTTACGAGGGTAAGTGTTGCACTGTACTTTACCTGGTTGAATTGGCCAGCTGATTGTGCCTTGCTTAACTGAATGGGCATGACTACTACGGCATTGATGTGGACGGAAGCTGTTGGAGGAGAGAAATGCGGTGGGTGGCGGGAGATGTGTGGTAGGATTTGATGGGTGTAAAAGCGAGAAGTCTTGCTTTTTCAATCTCTAGGTATCGCGCTTTGGTGGTTAAAATTACTGACTGCGGTACCCCTGACTGGAGCAAGCTATTTTGGTAAGGCGCGGCGCGGGCGCAGAGCGCGTTGTTTGCTAAGCGGAGTAAAGTGGTAATTCATTATGATATGATAAAAAAAGGCAGGCAGGATAAAGCAAGACCAGAGAGATCGGATCTTTTCGCGCTCTGAGGCGTTGCGGGTTGGTCGTCTTGTGGGCGGGCGACGCGAGTCGCAGTTGGCAGGAGGTAGAGGTACTTGGGGCGGTCTCGGGTTTTGATACGAAGTGTTGAGCAGACGCAGGGAGACAAGGCTAGAATTAGGTCATTTGGAACATTTGGCATGGGACGCTGGTAAAGCGACGCGTACATGTACTTGTTCTGGCCTAGACACCGAGTACGGCGAAGGTAATCAAAGCACACTTGCATGCTGCAGCTGCAGGCAAGCCAGCTGGGTACGTACCCAGTACCAGGTAGATTCGGTCAAGGGGGCGAAAATCGAAGGGCAGGCCAGACAAGATGAAGATGTGTTACTGTTTCCCATGGGATTATAGCGAGCATGATGAAAGATTCAATACATCAAGATTGAGCATGAATAGTTTATTACTCCTTCTTGGTCATCTTTCCGGCCGACCCGACTCGTTTCTTCCATCCTTGCCCACCACCAACCAAACCATCATCATCATCATCACCAACACTGCAAGCCAAAAAAAAAAAAAAAAGGCCGCTCCCACATCGTGGCCACGCCACCACACGTAATATAAGCCAGGCTCCCGCGACTGGGAAAGGATGCATCTTCTTTCAACTGTGTGTACGGAGTACTCGTTTGATGATACAAAAGTATCTCTACCGCTGCACGAGGCTCATCCTCCGTCTGCCGGCCGAGAAATGCACCTCGCTCGGCTTCCATGGCCATGCCTAGAAAGGCCTCTTTTTGTCGTCGTGACTGCTTCCGCCTCCTCCACACTCGCATCCATCGCCTCCATCGCCTCCATTGCCTCCCACACCATTCTACTCTGTTCGTGTATTCCTCGTCTTGCGCTCTTCTCACACATCCCGCATCTGCTGCCCTCTCTTGTCTTCTTTTTTTACTCCCAACATCCACCACCCACCCCAATCCTCCAACTACGCCCCAGCCGCCACCTATCGCCGGCATCACCACATTCGCGCCGCCGCGCCCTCATAGACGGCAAACTCTGATTTTTCTGAACCCGCGTGTTTCCCCCTGGTCATTCCGACTCGGCGCAACCGCTGCATAAATTCATCGACTCATGTCTATGGAACCTTTCTCAACTCTGTATTATTAAACTTTGTTTCGTTTGCTTCAACGGCCACTTTTTTTTCCCGCCCCTTTCGACTGCGCGGCCATATTCCTTGGTGACACCATCTCGGGGTTAAGAGCACTCACGCACCAAGGAGGCGTCGCGCGCCAATTCCCTCACGGGGCCCGGCTGAATTCTAAATTTGTCTGATTTATTACGGCTGCCTCCTCGCCACTCAAGAAACATTGCAACTGGTCAATTCCAACCATCAAGATGGAGGATCAGCTTCGCTCCCATGGCCTGCCCCGACTGCATCCCGATGAATCAGATCGTGGCAGAGACCGAGACAGACTCGATCACGGGCGCGACGTCATGAATCAAGGGAGCAACGCTTCTGCGACGACAAATCCTCGTCCTCTGCCTCCTCCTCCTCCTCCTCCTTCTCATCATCCCGTAGGCTCCAGCTCCAGCACCACCACATCAACCACCGCGCACCGACACTCCACCTTCAGCCTTCGCTCGCCCACTCGCGCCCCGGCCCAACACCATCCTACTGCTACTGCTGCTTCTGCTGCTCCTCCTCCTACTTTGACTGCTGACTCTGTGGCCACTTCTGCTTCATCCTCATCCGCGCCTAGCCATCATCACCATCACCACCATCACCATCGTCACCATCACCACCGTCATCCCGACGCGGCTCCCGGCTCGACCGCATCCTCCCATCACCACCATCACGCGCAGGCCGCGCAGGCCGCACCCGCAACCTCTGCATCGCGACAGCATCGCCACCACCATCACCACCATCACCACAGCAGCCTTGCCGCCCCCTTTGCTGCCGCGCCTGCGCAGTCCTCTCCTGCCGCGGCGGCCTCGCCCGCGATAACCTCTGCCACCATGACTGGCGGCTCTGCTCCTGGCGGTTTGCCGCCCCTGGGTCCGGGTGCATCTCCAAACGCGAGCCATCACCAGCAGCATCATTCGCATCACCAATCTGTCCCGGCTAGGCCTCACTCGCCCCTGCGTCCCACCTCGGGCTACTATCCTTCCGCCACCGATGCCCATCATCCGCCTCGCGACTCCAAACCGCCAGGCAGCTTCTACGATCCTCTTACCGATACCACGATGAAGGAGCGCAGAGTTTCGGATTCTTGGCACAATGCTCCCCCCTCGGCTTCGCCCAAGGTAAGAATCATGATTGATTTATTGCTCAATTCATCATCAATTCATCTCGCGCCACACGATTTTTGCATTCGATGTTGCACTGCCATGCTCGCCTCCCCTTCCCTTGCTTTTTTTCCCTTGCGCGCTGCTTGTCCTGTTGCGCCCACAAAAATCCCCATTCATCTCAATTGTCTGCCTCTGTTCCCCTAGTGCCTGTGCACCAAGCCAGCGAAACCAGTAGAGCCATTTTGTTTAGCAATTTGCATCCGTACCACTGCCACAAAATCTCTGCTCGCCAAATATTCATCACCACCATCACCCTAACCGTCATCCTCCATCCTCACATCCTCCCTTCCTTCCTTGTCCGTCTTGCCGACTGCGCACCACAACCGACATTTCGCCCTGTACTAATCCTCTCGGCAGAGTCGCGAAACCTATCCCCATCACCCCCCAACCTCCGAATCCCATCAGTCGGGCTATTACAACGGCTACTACGCGTCTTCCAGAGACTCGCGTCCATCGCCTTCATATAATCGCCCCCGGAGTCCGTTGACGCATTCGCATCCCAATCTGCCAGTGGGCTCCCATAGCCCTCCCACTAGGCAGTCACACATGGCTTCGCCCACCCATCACCATGCTTCCCTTGGCTCGACTCCCAATGGCTCGTCTACTTTGCTCAACAAGCCCGATTTAAGGGCAGTCTCACCTCTTAGACCTGTCGCTCCGGCACCATCTAGTGTAAGTGCTCGCTGTTCACCCCCACGCACAATCTTCGACCTACTGCTAACATGTGCCAGACACCCAGTCGCGCTGATCCCATGTCATTCTCCAACATTCTCTCCAGCGCCGAGCCGGCCAGACCCAAGTCGCCGCCGCCGACCATCGCCCCGGCCCCTGCCCCAGAGCCGCTTGTCAAGGAGCAAACCGATGATACAGAGGTTGAAAGAGATTTCGAGACGGAAACTGAGCCTCTCAGTCTCAAGGGAGCCGACGTGCTTGCTATCAAGAAGAAGGGTAGTCGTCGCTCAACAAAGGGTAGAGCCTCCGATATCCGCGATGCCGCGGCCCCCAAAAGCCGTCGCTCATCATCAAGGAAAGAGTCTGTTCCTCGTGGCGCCCCAAAGCGCCAGGCTGATGGACAACCCAAGCCCAAAACCTGGTCCGCCGAGATGGAAAAGAAAATTTCCAACTACGAGGACAAGATTGACCACGAAACCGCCAACCTGGACCCCAACGAGTTTGACGAGACCGAATACAAGCAGCGCGCCCAGAAGCGTCGCCGTCTCATGGACGAAGTTGACACTAACCAGCAGCGTCTGCGCCGCGCCGACTTTTCCGACAAGCAGAGTAAGCGCCTCCTTGAGCATAGCGAGCTCGGCAAGAGACGCTACGATGACATGTACTACGACACCGCCCTGCAAGAGGTTCGCGACCAAGAAGTCTTTGCCGAAAAAGAGCGCAAAAAGGACATGCAACGCAAGCGTCGCCGCGAAAAGTCCATGGCCGTCACAATGGAACTTAAGGAAGCTGCCCTTGCACGCGCCGAGGCTGCCCAAGATGAGGAGGAGCGCCAAAAGCATCTTCGTGACGCCGAGCGTGCCAGCAAGAAGGCTCAGCAGACCAAGCTCATCCTGCAGAAGGGCATCAAGGGTCCCGCTCGTAACCTCGAGATGAGCTTTGACGGTTCCATGTCCAGCTTTGTCGCTTCCGACGCCGAGTCTGGCAAGAAAAAGGGTCGTGGCGGCTCTCGACCTAAAAAATCCAAGGAGCAGAAGCAGGCTGAGAAGGATTCTGCCGCTGCGGCCCAGGCCGCCATTGACGCTGGCGAAGAGCTTCCCGCCAAGGAAGAGAGCAAGGTTCGCATCAAGATCAAGGGCCGCTCCAAGAAGGATGGTGGCAAGGAAAAGGAAAGGGCCGAGGGCAAGGAAAAGGTTGACGACGTCCCCGAAGCCGACAAGAAATTCATCTCCAAGGGCTACAATCAAATCTACGACCAAATCTGGCGCGACATGGCTCGCAAGGACGTTAACAAGACTTTCAAGCTCGCTGTCGACTCGTATGCCACCAAGAGCTCTAACCTGAAGAAGACGGCCATTCTCGCCTCCAAGGAAGCCAAGCGCTGGCAGCTTCGCACCAACAAGGGCACCAAGGACCTCCAGGCCCGCGCCAAGCGTGTCATGCGTGACATGATGGGCTTTTGGAAGCGCAACGAACGTGAGGAGCGTGACTTGCGCAAGGCTGCCGAGAAGCAGGAGATTGAAAATGCCAGAAAGGAGGACGCCGAGAGAGAATCGGCGCGTCAAAAGAGAAAGCTCAACTTTTTAATTTCTCAGACGGAGCTGTACTCTCACTTCATCGGCAAAAAGATCAAGACGGACGAAGTCGAGCGCAGCACCGACAATCCCGAAATCGTCCAGAACGGGGCCCCCGTTTCAGAAAGCAAGATGGACATTGTCGAGCCTACTGGCCCCCTGGGCGGCAAGGTTACCAATTTTGAGGACCTCGACTTTGACGCAGAGGACGAGTCAACTCTCCAGGCTGCCGCCGTGGCCAATGCTCAAAATGCCATTGCTGAGGCCCAACAAAAGGCCCGTGAGTTCAACCAGCAGGGTCTCGACATGGACGATGAGGGTGAGATGAACTTTCAGAATCCCACCGGCCTCGGCGAGGTCGAGATTGAGCAGCCCAAGCTCCTCAATGCCCAGCTCAAAGAGTACCAGCTCAAGGGTCTCAACTGGCTCGTCAACTTGTACGAACAGGGTATCAACGGTATTCTTGCCGACGAAATGGGTCTCGGAAAAACGGTCCAGTCCATTTCCGTCATGGCCTACCTGGCCGAGAAGCACGACATTTGGGGACCCTTCCTCGTTGTCGCCCCCGCCTCCACCCTGCACAATTGGCAACAGGAAATCGTCAAGTTTTTGCCCGATTTCAAGATTCTCCCCTACTGGGGCAGTGCTGCTGACCGAAAGGTTCTCCGAAAGTTTTGGGATCGCAAGCACTCGACATATCGCAAGGACGCTGCTTTCCACGTCTGCGTTACTTCATACCAGCTGGTCGTGTCTGATGTTGCATATTTCCAGAAGATGAGATGGCAGTACATGATTCTTGACGAGGCTCAGGCCATCAAGAGCTCACAGAGTTCTCGCTGGAAGTCACTGTTGGGCTTTCACTGCCGTAACCGCCTGCTGCTCACGGGCACGCCCATCCAGAACAACATGCAGGAACTCTGGGCTCTGCTGCATTTCATCATGCCTTCGCTATTTGACTCCCACGACGAGTTTAGCGAGTGGTTCTCCAAAGACATTGAGTCTCACGCCCAGAGTAATACCAAGCTCAACGAGGACCAGCTCAAGCGTCTGCACATGATTCTGAAACCCTTTATGCTTCGTCGTGTCAAGAAGCATGTGCAAAAAGAACTCGGCGACAAGATTGAACTCGATGTCTTCTGCGACCTCACCTACAGACAGCGGGCCATCTACGCCAACTTGCGCAATCAGATTAACATTATGGATCTTGTGGAGAAGGCGACGATGGGCGACGACCAGGATTCCGGCACGCTGATGAACCTCGTCATGCAATTCAGAAAGGTCTGCAACCATCCCGATCTGTTTGAGCGTGCTGATGTCACCTCACCTTATTCCTTTGGCTACTTTGCCGAGACTGCTTCTTTTATCCGCGAGGGCAATAACGTCTCTGTCGGCTACTCGTCGCGTAGCTTAATTGACTACAATCTCCCCTCGCTGGTATGGAACGAGGGTGGCCGTCTATACAAGGCCGGCAACGACAATCAGAAGGCCGGCTGGAGGAACAAGGCTCTCAATCACATGATGAGCATTTGGACGCCCGAGAACATCAGGGAGAATGCCGACGAGAACAAGGCCTTTTCCTGGCTGCGCTTTGCGGACGCTAGCGCTGGTGAGGTTCACAAGACCGTGCACAGCGGCGTCTTTGATCGCGCCGCCGACGAACTGACCAAGAGTAATCGCCTGAGTCAATTTGCCATTACTTACGACGCCGAGAACGAAAAGTTTACACCTGGTCACGCCTTGTTGAAGATTGCCGAGCGCAACAACCGCAAGCCTCTAGCTGACATTACCAAGGACGGAATCATGTCGCGCCTAATGAATGTCTCTGACGAGGCTTATGAAGACAGCGGCATGAGGCGTCTTGACTTGGCTGGAAGACCTCGCGTCTCTGCACCGCCGTTGGTTGCCTCCTCGAACCATTTTGACTCTACCATGGAGGCCCACGATGTCTTGTTCAACGTGCCTATTCGCAAGAGACTCTATGGCACGACCCCCAATGAGGAGCTGACGCTCGTCAGAAACAAGGTGCCTTACCAGCTGTATCCTCCGCCAAAGGCCCTCCCCGAGCCTGACAACGAGAAGAGGCGCTTCACCAACATTGACGTTCCTTCCATGCGTCGCTTCGTCACCGACAGTGGCAAGCTCGCTAAACTGGACGAGCTACTGTTTAAGCTCAAGAACGAGGGCCACCGTGTTTTGCTGTACTTCCAGATGACTCGCATGATTGACATGATGGAGGAGTATCTGACTTATCGCAATTACAAGTACTGCCGTCTTGATGGTTCTACCAAGCTCGAGGACAGACGTGACACGGTCGCTGATTTCCAGACGCGTCCAGAAATCTTCATTTTCCTGCTGTCTACTCGCGCTGGTGGTCTGGGTATCAATTTGACATCTGCTGACACTGTCATCTTCTACGACTCTGATTGGAACCCTACCATTGATTCGCAGGCCATGGACAGAGCGCATCGTCTAGGTCAGACAAAGCAGGTTACCGTGTATCGTCTGATCACCCGCGGTACAATCGAGGAGCGCATCCGTAAACGTGCCATGCAAAAGGAAGAAGTGCAGCGCGTCGTCATCCAGGGTGGCGGTGCCAGCGTCGATTTCTCTGGTCGTCGTGCTCCTGAGAACCGTAACCGCGACATTGCCATGTGGCTGGCGGACGACGAGCAGGCGGAGATGATTGAGCGCCGCGAAAAGGAGCTGCTGGAGTCGGGCGAGCTCGATGCGAAGAAGAAGAAGGGTGGTCGTAAGAAGAAGGCCGAGGCGCCTGCCAGCCTCGACGACATGTATCACGAGGGTAAGTCACAATCTCGAAAGGTTTTCGACCATGACATTAACAATTTGCAGGCGAAGGGCACTTTGACGATGGTAGCCGTGCTGGTGCTTCGGGCACTGCCACCCCGGCTGAAAGCGAACCTAAGAAGCGAGGCCGAAAGCCGGGCGGCAAAAAGGCCAAGACGGCCAAGCAAAGGTTAGCCATGGCCGATGGCATGGTTGACGGGTAATACAGGACTGGGGTGATTTTGTATCAACATAATACGGAATAATGGAGCGGGGTTGCTTGTTTCTTGCTCTGCGGAGTAAAAGTCTTTGCTATCTTTGATTACGGTTTTCATGTGGGCTATATACATGCTGTGGTATTTCATTCACTCGTCACTGGCTTTATACAATACTTGAGCTTGAGCATGAATGGCAAGGGGCACGCCCGGGCTGATTTAGCTGGGTGGGTGCCCTTTTTTGCTTGGATGCATGTATTAGTACTACAAGAGGAAAAAGAGAAAAAAAAAAGAAGGGCCTGACTGAGGAATTAGGGATGATTGCATTTGATATGGACTTGCCGAATACAATACCTTTACATTTGTCACACCTGAGATTGGAATTTTGATGTGTTGGCGGTGGACCTGCGCGAGGAGTGGGTGAAGAGGGAAGTGAATGGCAAGGTGAGGTGACGCTGATCTAAGCGGTGAATGGGAACGTGTGCTTTTACTCGAGCAATCTTTCCGAGTCGAACACTTTGCACTCTTCTTTAAAGTGTGTAACCTTGTTGCTGCTTTTTGAAGAGATTTGCCGTACCATGACGAACATGGACAATCTAGCTCGAGACGAGAAGCACGACATTGACGACGATGACCACAAGGGCGACATTTACGATGACGAGATTACCAGCGGTGCTAGGTCCTACACCATCCGCGACTATTTCGACATTCGCATCGACGGGCTAACCGGGCAGCTACGCAACACGATTGCCTGTCCGCGGGGCGACACCCAATGCGACGCATTTGCTTTTGACTCGGTCCAAGACTGTCTGGACCACGAACTGGACTGGCATTCTGGACCTTATAAATGCTTCATCTGCGGACAAGCTTTCGCGTCTGGGCCACGGCTGCGTCGGCATGAGCACTATGCAGATTCGGAGGAGAGGAGAGTGGAAGCGGAGGCGGCCGAAACCCGCAAAGGAACGTGTCACGGAGTCAAAGTCTATCACGGCAATGGGCAGGCTCGTCGACGGGCGAGGCTGCTTTTGAAGAAGATTCAGCTGGATGAAGCGACACAGAATAAGAAGAGGGATCGTGAGATTGTGAAGCAAGTCGGAAAGGAAATGACGAGGAAGAGGAAGAGAGATGGCCCGCTGGTGGTTGTCGGTGTGGTTGGGGGAACGGTGATGGGCGAGGTGGAGGACGAAAAGGGAGGGGGAAACTGTGACGAGCCGTGCTGTCCGGCCTTTGAGCGGCGCTTCGTGAATGATAAAGCGCATCAGAGGCACGTGGCGTCTCAAGGACACGTCGCGGCTATGCGCATGGGAGCCGCGCTCCTCGAACAGCTGGCCACCATAACCGGGTTCAAAACGTCTTTGACCGAGACTCCCTCGAGACCAGCAAACGTCGACATGTCTGGCCGCGGCCACCACCGAGACACTACACCCCCGCCGTCCCGAACAGTCGGCACCGCCCAGACGCAGCAACTGCTTTCGCCGCCAGCGACACCGCATGGCCCGTCGTCGCGCGACAAGGAAGAGACGTGTTGGGATAGCACGGAGCATATCCCGCTGAGGCTGGAGATGCGGCTCGCGCGGACGCAGCAGGCACTAAGAGAATTGCGCTGCAATGCGCCCGGGTGTGGCATGTATGGCAAGCAAATGGCGAGCGCGCAGAGTTATTGGGGCCATTTGGCATCGGAAGGCCACGTAAAGGCGCTGGAGACGTGGAGTGAAAGGGGAGGAGAGGCTGTTTATATACGTGTTTGATTTTGAAATGCCAGTGTGTGTTGCTGGATTTGCCTTTATTTATAAGTGGAAGAATGAGAATTGAAGCGAATTGTGCTGAGCTGGAATGAAAGAAAAAGGGAAAGGATGGAAAGAAGTCTATATACAATGGTGTGGGAAATTGTGTGTGAGAGAGTGAAATGGCTTTTTGCTGAACGGATGATTGTGGTGTGATGGGATGAGACGGATTGGTGGTGGAACGACTCGGTGGCTCGACGGGCAAAAAAGAATGGCTGGATGTTTGCTGCGAAGAAAGAGCTGAAACTTGGGAATTGAATGAGTTTTAAACCTGCAGGGCAGAGAGGAGCAGCAATCGAACTTGCGCGATAAGTCCTAGGAACCGTGGCGAAAGAGAAACGGGTGCCTTTGAATACGAGAGGCGTAAATGATGTGAAGGAAAAAAAAACGAGAAAAAAAAAAAAAAAAAAAAAAAGGGGCAAGCTTGGTTCTTACGCGCCATCAAACAGTTGATTAATCCCGTCGCGATAATGGCATCACGCAGCCATCGGCCACTTTCGTGGAGAATATTGCCCGTTCAAATACCCAGACGTTTGCTGTGATTTGATGCCAGTGTAGGACTGACGCACTTTATTTTCCGTCGCCATCTAATCTTTTGTAGAAGACAGTTCTTGCCAAAAAAAAAAAAAAACATCTTGTTGCGGAAAAGACATCTTCTTGTAGTAAAGAAACAGGCGTCGGATAATTGCCCGCCCACCGGGCTATTCAAAACGTCACCCGCACAGTGCGTCGCGGATCGTGGCATTTTTTTTTCGGAGCACGGACCGGGGCGCTCGCTCCCGTTGCCTCATTGGTGGAACTGGATTTTCCCCCAGGATCGAAAAGTCGTGGCCCCTCGCCCGTCATCCTCCCCCCCAAACTGAGGCTTGGCGGGAAAGCTGAGATTGGACGCTTCAATAGCTATGCTTGGGGCATTGCTTGTGCTCGAGGATGGGCTGACTGCAGATGTTGAGCTGACGCGGACGGCGAGAGCTGGACTACAACCTTTTTTTTTTTCTTTTTTTTTAACCAAAGCAGTGGGTAAGATGTGCGTGACATGGCATTGTTGAACAATGTTTGGCGGCTCAATCAATGTCTGTGCCTACGCTGCTTCTGATCAGCTGCACACTATTGAAAACGAAAAGAGGATCAAAAATCGGGCAACTGCCAGTTATTGAAATGACGCAGTGGAGCGCCCATTCCATCCAGGGCCATTATCAAGACAACAAGGCTGACCTTTTTTTCTTTTTTGCTCTCTCCGCATAAACCCCAGCACAGTGCGAGTTTCCCCCGCAGTCCCTGACCACAGTTTGCGTTCTTTGAACAAAAGTCGTCGAGCTGCCAATCAAGATTTATCCTCAGCACGGCAGATGCAACTAGCGCATCTCGTAGTGCCATCTAAAACATTTAGCCCTGCAGCCACCGCATCGCCAGAACTGGGGTAAAAGTCTCTCTCCTTCTCCTCCATGTCGACGACGCCCAGTGTTGCGCTTCCTGTCATACTCACAAGTCCCGCTTCCCAATTCCCTTCTCCCAGACATTGCTGCTTGATTTCTCGTCCGCTTCCTTCCTCCAGCCCCCGTCTGCAGCTTCGATTTCAATCGCTCTTCTTTTTATTCGAATCCCGGTTCAAACTTTTGTCCCCGTCAAGTCTGCTCAACTTTGGGAAAGCCTCTCTCCTCGCACACCAAACTCCAAACCAGCCCAACGTCCGTCTCTTCACACCAAACCATTTAACCATGGCCCGCCGCGTGGCTAGGCTGCTCCGCGCCATTGTTCGCAACGACGCCATGAAGGAGGACCCGGATCCCATCTACAACGGCCGCGTCCTGGCTCTCGTCTGCGCTGCATGCTTTGGCGGCATGCTCTTTGGCTGGGACACGGGTGCCATCGGTGGCGTCCTGCACATGCCCGCTACCCAAGCCCGCTTCGGCTTCCTCCACGCCTCGGACAAGCACAAGGCCGATCAGGAACAAAACATCGTCTCCACCCTCCAGGCCGGCTGCTTCCTCGCCTGCCTCATCACCGGCTGGGCTGCCGACCGCTTCGGCCGCCGGAGGGCCCTCGTCGCTGCCGGAGTCTTGACTATCGTCGGCGTCGTTTTGCAGGCTGCCTCGGCCGCCCGCGGTACCCTCGCCGTCATGTATGTCGGCCGCTTCGTCGCCGGCCTCGGCTGCGGTGCCGCCTCCGCCCTCACCCCCATCTACGTCTCCGAGTGCGCGCCTCGCGCCATCCGCGGCGGCTTGACGGCGTTTTATCAACTCTTCAACGTCTTTGGCATCATGGTTGCCTTTTGGTATACTCCCTCGCCTCGCGGTAACTGGTCAATAGGAAAGGTGTGCTAACCTCGCATAGGGTCAATTATGGATGTCTTCTCCATGTCCCCGCACCCGCCAAATTCATCGTCCCGCTGGCCCTCCAGTCGCTGCCGGCCTTCCTCCTCGTCATTGGCATGGTCCTCTCCCCAGAGTCGCCGCGCTGGCTCGCCAAGGAGGACAACTGGGAGCAGGCCACCTCGACTCTCGCGCGGTTGCGAGACCTCCCGCCCACACATGCCTACGTGCAGGCCGAGATCCAGGAAATGGCCGACCAGCTCGAGGTTGAGCGTCGTCTGACTGGTGGCAGCTCCTCCGCAGCCCTTTTCCGCGAAATCTTCTTAATCCCCGGCAACCGTAATCGCGCCCTCATCTCCATCATGCTCATGATTTGCCAGCAGCTCACGGGTGTCAATGCCATTGTAAGTGTTGCCCCTTTCGCGCGCTCCGCGACAAGACCCTGCTTGCTGACGAGGTAGAACTACTACGCTCCCCAACTATTCGCCAACCTGGGCATGGATGCCACCGACTCGTCCTTGTTCGCCACCGGAATCTACGGCGTTGTCAAAGTCGTCAGCTGCTCCATCTTCTTGCTTTTCGTAGCCGATTCTCTCGGTCGCCGACGGAGCCTCCTCGCCACCGCCGCCTCGCAGGGAGTCGTGCTCTTCATCATCGGCATCTACGGCCGTGTCCAGCCCCCGGTCAAGGGCGAACCCGTCACGGCCTTTGGCTACGTCGCCATTGCCTGCATCTACCTCTGGGCCGCATCATTCCAGTTCGGTTGGGGACCCGCCTGCTGGATCCTCGTCAGCGAGATTCCCACGGCCCGCCTGCGCGCCCTCAACGTCTCCATCGCCGCCGCCACCCAATGGCTCTTCAACTTCATCGCCGCCCGCACCGTCCTCACCATGCAGAGCACCATGGGCCGCGCCGGCTACGGCATGTACTTTTTGTTCGGCAGCTTCTGCTTCCTCATGGGCATCTTTGTCTACTTTTTCGTTCCCGAAACCAAGGGTCTTTCCCTGGAAAAGATGGACCAGCTCTTTGGCGTCACTGAAACGTTCCATCGGAAATTCGACGGCGACTCCGAGACGGGTGGTAACGCGCCCACTATCAACACCATCCATGAGGTTCGCGCCGCGGAAAAGGACACTCATCGAATAAACAAAGGCGCCTCCAACGCCACCTGAGCGACCTGTAAATGATGCATCTGCTGCTCTCTCTTCTGTTCTTCTGCAAGTCCTAAGCTCAAGCTCAGCCTGAATACCTGACAAATTCCACAATTTTGCCCAGTTTGTCCCTTATTCGGTACTTCTCATCTTGCCTTTTGTTTTTTTTTTCGTCTCGAGTCGGGCACATTAGCAAGCGTGCAAATTTTGTCTTGTCACAACTGGCCATGGCCAATGATATTCATCGTGCGTTTTCTTGTTGCCGGTTTTCGCCCCTAATTGCCGCTCTTGTGATTTGCCGACATTTCGTAACCTGCGTGCTCCATGGCTAGTCAACACCCCCTACACCGAGGAATCCCGGAGCTATCTTTTTCCCGCTCTTCCTGGAGTGCATGTTGGAACGGCAGATGCTTGCACAAAAGCCTTGACATGGGGAAACAAAGCCAAAGGAAAAATTAAAGGACAGAAGACGTAATCCCTTGGCAGCCACCGACCATCGTGCGGTGTTTCAAAGAGCCTGCCTTCACGACGCGGGGATGCCGAGGCCATTGTGCCTAGCTCGGTCCCCTGGCCAGGTGTGCGATGAAACGCCGTGTTTCATGCTTTCTTTGGCAGATTTGTCAACCTTGTAATAGCATGATCTGCGTCCATCACCGATTTCTAAATAGAGCCAAAGTCTAAATTAAACACGACGTGGCCCAACGCGGAAACTATTGCGCGCCGCGCGTTCCGTGCCACATGTCTTTCGCCCTACTAATTAATCTGGACACGGGTGTCCTCGGATATGTCTCGATTCTCCGTTTCACTAACCACTCTGGGTGGGAATGTTGAATAATAGATTATAAAATAATGCCGCGCAGTTAGATTAAGACGACCATCAGCGTTTCTGATAGGGAAAAGCAAAGATAGACAATTACTTGCCAAGGATTGCTAGTCACATGCGCTATGTGCTGTGGAAGCTCGAATCCTCGGCGCAGGCACCAGCTTGTAAGCTTGATTGGCCGGGCTATTGACTTCTGTACACCCCAAAAGACGATTGGCTCTTGTTTGGCCTCCGCGCGCGGCGATGGCCCGGTGATATGCCCTGATCCGGTCTCGTTTTAGCGACGGCAACTTGCCGTTCCGTCTCTCCATTTCTCCCTCTTCCACTTTCGCAGAAGATAGGATTCAACTCTGCTCGTGAGGAAACAAAGGCATGGCTAACTAGTAAGGCTGTCTGGTAGACCTTCTGCACGCGAAGCGGAGCCCCTTGTCATCTCAGTACTACCAAAACTTTTTATCATTGGATAGTTGTAAACCACTGTCGGGGCTTTTCTTGCTTTCGTACATGTGCCATGGCTGAGGCGGCGGCGCAGACGCACAAACCCACAGCACCCCAGCCAGCGCGGGTGCTGGCGGGACGTCTTTCGCTCGTTGTGGTGTAAACTGTCTCACCGGGTAAGAGCCCCAAAAGCCGACAAATACGGTAGTCAATACTTGTATGTAGTGACATGGCAAACAGGGTCAATGGGTCCAAACTTACAAGGCCCTTGCCAAGAACTGGGTTATAGAAATCCTGGGTTTTCATCGCTGGCATTATTCGTATGGTTGTACTCAGTAAATAGCCGATTGACTGTCAGTGTCAACAAAAGTGGCGCTATACTTCCTGTCAATGGCCTGGGTAGATGCTCATTCGACTCTGTTCGAAACTTCTTACAGAAGCTGGTCAAGAGGGGCGTCACGCATATTGGGCTACTACCAGCAGCGTAGGCGCCGCGGCTGACAGTCGGCCATAGTTGGAGAATAACGGTTTGAATAACAGTTCGAATCGCTTCTCATCCTGATTTCTGGCATGCTGCTCAACAGCCAAGGTGGTTCTCATCCGATTGTTGGCGCGCCCTCCACACCCCTCAGCTCCGTCTCTGTACTGCCAAAATGGACGAGAGGGGGCGGGACCGTGTTGCGTGTGTATAGACAGGGGCAGGGCCTCTAGTCGCGGCTTACAACCACCGGCCAAGTATTTGCCCTAACAACTACGTAAAGGCTGTGCTCTGGGTGAGTAGGGATGGCCTGTTCCCACATTGGTGAAACCGGCGGGTTGACAAAGCAGCCATAGTGATAGCAGCAGCATCATCAGCGCAGGCGGCTGTAAGAGGTGATGCAATCCAGGTGTTATTCAAAAGTCGTCAAGCACGGAAATGCAGAACATCTTTCAGCCTTGTCTCGGCCGTCAACGGCATGCGCGGTCGCCCTTATACTGAGCTCGTTGAGCAACGGTAAGGAACGGTACGGGATGCCTGATACGTCGTCGAGAACCAATAGTGTACCGACCTGCAGACGGCGACCAGTTGCTAGAATCGCCGTTCACAAACCCCGGACGAGTTCGGTGCAATGACGCGGGCATCTGTGCAGGCACGCGCTGTTCCGGGACTGTCGCGACCGCTGAATGAGGGACCACATGAGTGCAAAGTAATACCAAACCAGCAGCCCGCGGGGGTTCCACCATCCCAGCTGCCAGAGATTCAAGGCTCAAGCAACCCAAAACCTTGTTCTCCACGGGCGCCTGGCGGAGCACTTGGAGCTGTCTACCATCCTCGATGCCACCACAGTTTAGCAATGTCTTGCCATCATTCGAGGGTTTTTCTGGGCGAAGCGGCAAATGCACGGTAAGAATACCTTGCTGCCTCAGGGTCTGTACTCTGAAGCGGTATCACCGTAGGGCTATAACGGTTCGAGAGCGTCGAGATTTTAGCTCTCTCGAGATGCTGCAGGCGACTACCCAATTTCGGCAATGGCCCTGCAGCGGCGTATTTTGCTCACGCTGGGCGAGGAATCACGCTAAGAATAGTGCCGCCGGGACTGCACCCCACGTCGTATCTCCTACCAGGCACCAATTCATCAAACAGGCTTAGCCGCAGTTGAGTTTGACGAGAACTTGCTTCTAGCCCTTCTACTGACATTCCACGTTCTCAAGGTGGAGCGACTTTTTTTTTTCTGACCCCGTCGGCCGGGTACATTGCCAACATCTCGACGGCTGAGGATAGTGCTTTGAAAACGAGCTGCACTTTTCGGAAGGCTCCCGCGACATCTGAATTTTATCTCGTCAAACTGGTCGCAAGCTGAAAGCCTCTTGTCGTCGGGCATCATCCGCGCAACCGTCTGAGGCTTGTCGACTTGGTGACGGGGGGCCGCGCCACAAAATGTGGCTTGTCAACAACTGACTCGGTGTGAACTGTCTGCGAAAGGTAGTATCCTAATAAATAAGTAGTCAGTTCCTACGATTCTCGTGGAGGATATAGCCAATGACTATAGCCATATCTAGTCCTGCACGAGCCAGACAAGGGTGAGAAAAAAAAAGACTTTAAAAAGAAAAAGAAAAAACTCAAATCGAATGCCGACTGTGAATGACAGAAAAAAGACAAGTGATGATAAAAATAGATAAAAACAGAAATTGCCACACCGGAGCCTCATGTACACGACGAGCAGCAGCCAGATGGCCAACACTCTTCAAACTTCAGCCGCGTTAGCCATGTTATAATTGAAGCGCCACAGTCAGCACAGATGGAAATAGTAGAAAGAGAATCAAGTCGACGGAGAAAACAGGAACAGCCACACCCAGTCCGCCAGATCGGCCAGGTCGACACCTTCAAGTACGGAGTACATCTCCAACATACAGGCTATAACTGAACTGTAGCGAATAGACCCCTGTGATTGCTGCTGCTCACTTTGAGGACAGGGGAGCCCGGTCATGCGCCGGAAACGTTGCCAAATGTCTCAGAGAAGTGGCTTACTCAGTGAGATTTCTCCTGTGGAACAACCGCGATGAACGTGTTAATAATGGAATTGAACAGTCCTGGGGAGATGCTGGAAAGGGGAGGACGGCAAAGTGACTAGTTCGTACTAAAACACAGCGTAACACTTCCCCCCTTTCAAGTTCGGTGCCTGAGCGCTGGAAGCACGACGCATTTAGTACCTATTGGTTAGCACCTTTCAAGACCATGCAGTTGTCAGGGTTGCAATGGTCAGGGAAACCTTCACCTTGGTCGTTGTCGCAAACGACGGCAGGACATGCCGGAGCGAGTCCCGCAATGAAGAGGACCCCGGGGCGTATCCGCCGGTAACTCGGGGTGGCAGCAAGCAAGTGCGAGTCACAAAATACAGGGCAAAGAAAGAGTTGCAGCCGGTCGCGCCGATCTTTCAGACCTGTGACTTGGATGTGGATGTTGAGCCGATGTCTGTGCCGTGCAGAGAGAAGCCAACCCAAACCCAACTTGCCAACCTTGCTAACCCAAGCAAGCCATTCTCCTCCAGGAACGTGGCTGCCTCGGAAGTCCACACTTTTTGGTACCAACGCGGGCTAGGCAAGCGGCTGACGAAATGGTCATTGATCAGTGAGAGAGCGAAGTATCCGTACAAGAGTAGAAAGCCGAGAGAAGAGGACCCAATTCGCCTAGCAGTGGGATAACTAGCGAACACAGCAAAATTGGGCCTTGCAACTAGGGAGAGGACATCGTACGGCAGTTTCCACGTTTGAGAGGCCCATAATCTATCTCGAGTGCTGGATCCACGCCCCCCCCAAGTAGCTAGCGAGCTTCATGACGACCATGCCATCCCGACTTGAGCAACTGTTTGTGAACTCGGTGGGCGCAGTACAGTCGAGCGGCGAACGAGGCGGCTTGTAGCCCTCAGCCCTTGTCCTAGATCGTTGAGCAGCCCCGGTCAGACTGGCTTGGGACCGTGGTGTTGCTCGTAGTCGTTGTCCACACATAAGGCCAAGGAGCCCTGCCTTTTTTTGAGTGACTGTCGCGACTCATTTTTTGATCATCTCGACTTTGTTCTCCGTCCATATTACAGCAGGGCAGTTTTTGGGCCACTCCCACCGACTCTGTCGTGACCTCTTTACTGTATTGTTGACAGTCCACCTACTGGACAGCCACTCGCTCTGCCCTCAAACGCTACCACATTGCGCCAGCGCTCGACAGATCACTCCATCGCCCTCGTTCTCAAAGGAAGCCTCGAGGCTTCCTGGGTCGCTTCTTGCTTGCAGTTGATCGGGTATCGAAAAAGCGTCTTCTGGGCTGTGTCAATGTCGTGAGGGCGGGCGAGCTGTGTTTGCTAGAGCACAAACGCCCACCGTTCACCACCAAACTTATACAAACAGCGCGCCTGCCATATGGCCTCTGCCAGCCGGCCGCCAGCTGCAAGGCGCGACAGCTCATCAGCTGCCAGCCGCCAGACGTTTAGTGCTCCCCCATCGCACGCCTTTCGTAAGTCTACCTTGCTAGCCTGCCTTGTGAATAGCTTCATTCGTTGCTGTGTCTTGTTTGCTGTCCCCGTCTTGTCTCGTCCTCATGGCCCGTTTTACATGTTTTACATACCGTTGCCACTGGCGCGGCGCCATGGCTCACTTCGCTACCAGCAACGCCTGTCTCCTCAGCCTGGTTCAGAACTACAGGGCCACACCCCCCCACGGCCGCCTCTTCTACTCTTTCCTTCCCCGCCGCGCCAGTTGCAGTAACTTATTCTCTGTGTCTGGCCAACGCTTTCGGCCTTCTTCATCTCCAATCGCAGCCCCATGGCACTTTAGCGACCGACATTTTTGTTCTTCATCACTCCCTACATTTAGACATGAGACTGCTTCCCTAACAATTACTTTTTTGTTACCATGGCTGATAGCTCGCCGCCTCCTGCAGCCACCCACAACTCGCCTCGCACATGGCTTCTGACAGCTGCATTATCGCCGCTTGCGGTGCGACTCATTCGACAGCTCCTCGCCCACGGTGACTACGTTGTCGCGTGCCTGCCTCCTCATGAGATCGAAGACGACGATCGAAGCACCGAATTTCGCGATCTCATCAGCGAATGCAAAAGCACCCGGAAGGATCGCGAAGGCTGGAAGAACAGGATTCGATCCATCCGCTGTGATGGACGCGCTATGAGCGGCTGCGGCGCAGCTATCGACGAAGCTGTGCAGGTCTTTGGCCGGATCGACATTCTGCTTTGCTGCAAGTCAGAAGGTAAGGAAGGCAAAGCCAGAGCAGCTCGTTGCGGAAACGTGTTAATCGTTGTGTAGCTGTGATTGGAACAGTCGAAGAGCTTTCCAATACTCCCGGCACCCAGAACCTAGTCCGAGACCAATTCGAAACCATATTCTTCTCTCAGGTCAACTTCATCAAAGCGGCGTTGCCTGTCTTCCGGAGCCAGCATACAGGTCACATTATTGCGCTGACGAGCATCGGAGGCCACATTGGCACCCCTGGCATGTCCATCTACACCGCGGCCACGTGGGCATTGGAGGGTTTTTGCGATTCGCTGGCGTACGAAGTTGCCCCATTTAACATTAAAGTGACAATCGTACAGCCGAACAAGGAGATTCAGTCTCTGACGAATCGCATCACTTTCGCACCACAGATTGCAGCCTACGCGCCAAACTATAATCCAGCACCGAGCGTTCGCGATATGCTCGTCAATGTGCTCAATACAAACCCCGGAACTGTGATGCCGCCTGGCCTTGACGTACCTGACTCTCCGACTACGCCCGAGGCCGACTTGCAGTCCATCTCGCTGGAACCGGATGCTGGCATCGGCGAGATTCTGCATCGGTATCCAGCACTCCCGCATGCCGCTCTTGAAAGACTGGTCGCTGAAACAGTCCATGCCCTGACGGCAATTGGTGGACATGAGAATCCTCCCTCAAGACACATTGTAGGAACAGAAGGCGCTCTTGCTGTGCAGGAGAAGCTCAAGACGGTTGTGGAAGAAATGGAAGACTTTGTAGACGCGAGCCTTGCTGTCGATATCTTCGAGAGCGAGCTGAACAAGGAGGCGCGTGAGCGAAGGGTCACAACTGAATCGCAAGATCCAGGACCCCCATCTGCGTAACTGTATATATTGAAGAGGTCATTCTGTCACGGGTGACGGCTTAAAGGCGTTTTGGCTTCTCTTGGAGTTTCAGTTAGATTCTAAATACCCTTTTATTGCGGATTTTTATATAGACTTTCAATCTACTCCAGAAAATGAAATTTTTCCAAGTTCCTCTTTATGATCTCAATGTTGGGCGCGAGGTGGTCCTGAAAGAGCTTGGTAGACCAGCAGTCCACTGGCGCGTTGCGCCCAAGCTCTGCTTTGTCGCGCCAATGAAGCTCCCCACCACCTGGCCTTCACAGACCGACCTCTCCTTGGTCCCACCAAGCCTCGCAACCACGTCTGCGACACGGTTCCCTGCAGCACTCCTTGGATCACGTCTTCCGCACAGCCTTAGATCCCATCCTAACCGTCCACATCTCTTTGGCTATTTCTTTCCACCGAGTTGCGCAGCAGGCAGCCCCCACCGTGCATCCCAACCCGCGTGAACACTGGTACAAAGCCATGTTGCACTGCACCACTTGCTAGAATGAGCCTGGATCCTTTACTTCCCATTGCGCCCGCGAGGGTGAAGGCTCTGCTTCTTCCTGTCGGAAAGGTCAAGGCGGACCGATTTGCCTCTTTCGTTGAGAGGCTTCAGACCGAACATGTGGTCTATCTACGAGACATCACCGCCGACAGCCGGCCGAATAGGAGTAAGCTCTGACCAACCTTGGAGGACCTCGTCCGGCGTTGCGCCGGATCGGACTTATCTGAAGATTGATGGAGACCAATGCTAATACCATCCTAGACATGTTCTCTCCCCTCGCGTACCCGGACGGCGTTATCCTATATGATCTAATCTCTCACGCGCCGCCGGCTTCCCACCTGGCCTTGTCGCCTTTCGATCTATATCGCGAGCCCCTCGCCATCATTGCGATTGCTGACGGCAGCGAGCTTGGCGATGCTACGTTCAGCAAGCGACATTCTTCCAATGGTACCGGTCCTACAATAATAGAGCGAAACCTGCGGGCTCTATACCAAGAGCTCGAAGACCTCCGTGATGTCTACCCCAAGTCTCTTGTCCACCAAGTCTTGGTCTTTGACTACATGCCCCCAGCGGGTGAGGTTCACATTCCCGAGGACGTAACGACTATACCGACGCCTGCGAATTCGAAGCGAACAACGATCAAAACAGTCATGTGCAATGTATCGTCGCTACTCCTCGCAGAAATGACCACACTCGCCAAGTCGTTTGAGGCCATGACCTCAATAGATTCTCCTGGGTCATACGCTGCCAAGACTATAAGAGGAATTGATGATTGGTCCAATGGAGCCTCTCGTCGTAGCTCCCATATGCCACCACACCTTATGCGATCAAGCTCCGCGACGGCCGATCGAGCGCAAACGAGAATGTCCATGCCGGCCGTGTCCACGCGAACCCAGTCTGTATCGAACGGCTCGACGCCCCGCCCCGAAACGCCGGTGAATAAAGAGTGGCGAAATAGTGCGACGGCATCGGTCGATGGCACAGAGAGTGGACCAACTAGCTCGCCAGCTTCACCCGAGCCCAAGATTTCCCTGTCGAGAAGCGGTGATGTGTCGCGCGATACAAGCAGAGACCGAGTTTCGGTGCAAGGGTTCGGGCCCGGCGGTGCAAATGACCGGTGGCGACTGAGAGGCAAAGGTCGTGCTGGCGTTGTTATTGGCTCCATGTACTTGCAGGCAGGCCGCTGGAGCGATGCGCTCCGAGAGTTGAGCGAAGGCGCCCAGGTTGCGCGCTCATTAAATGACCACATTTGGCACGGAAAAGCTCTTGAGCTCATTATTATGAATCTTTTCTTGCTTGGCTGGTTGAACCTTGAATTTCAGATACCCATTGTTTGCCTGCCAACTCAGGATCGTCCAGCGTCGCAAAAGGTCGAAGAGCTCGTGGATCCGAGCCAACCTAAACACCTGCGCAACCTGCAACTGCTGTTACCCGAGCTTTTGGATCGGATTCTCAGTCTCTACTCCAGAATTTCAAGCGAGAGTCTACCACCGTTGCCATTCTCCGAAACCACAATTCGCTTTTGCAAAATTCTCTCGTCGCTTCATAGCTGCAACGGCATCTTGAATCAACAGTGCCTCGACATGATTGTAGTCGGAAAGCCTCCCGAGCTGTACTTGACGACTTCACCGAGACTTATTATTAGCCCTGGCCGTCAGCAAATTGTGAACACCTTATTCAAGGCCTTTCCCTCGTCAGCTACCGAGCTGTTAACTACGGCGGACAGGGTCCAGATCCTCAGTGGGATCGCCAACGTTCTTGGCCAGATTGGATATCATCGAAAAAAGGCCATGGTCACAAGAGAGCTGGTATCTGTTCTGATTGGCGGTCTCGTTGAAGCCCGCACCAAGGGTGCTGCCGAGGCAGGTGTACATCCTGCAGCCGGACTCATACCCCTCGGTTCGGGCAGCGAAAGGGGCAGAAGCGCTGCAGTATTGGATCTCGGTGAAGCAGACATTGAGCAAGGCATAGAAGCTTTTCTCGACCTTCTCTGCAGGTCCTACGGCGTGGTCAGCTTTGATCCCCTCGGCAAGACTGCTGATGTCCCAGACGTGGGAGAAGACCTCGACGCTGCCATCATTTCCAGAATTCAGAGGCAACTAGCTACGCGATTCTTTGGTTTTACAGAAATCAAGCTCAACATCCTTCGCTCTTGTATCAACTTCGCGGAAGCATTACCCGACTTTAACGGCGTTCTCAAATACTCTAGCGAGCTGATGCGTACAGCTGGTTCAGGCGTCGCACCGGCATCGCGAAAGGAGCACTCCCCGCCGCTGATATTCAAGGAAGAGCAAGTGCGTTTAGCAGCCAACATTTCTCGCACCTGGGTCCTTGCCCAGCGGTTGGGCATGACTTATCTTGGTGCTGAGTACTGGGACGAATTCCTGGTTCGTGGCATAGAGCTAGAGCCATTGCCTTTGACCAGAACTCCGGTACCGCATTCTCGCAGCATTCTTCCTGGCGCAACGGCAAGCCGTGCATCCCAAGATGTAAATCCATTCATCTATAATCCGTTCCTTAAAGAGGCGGCGGAGACTGCTGCCAAGAACCTGGTTTCTGGCGAGGTTGCCAACTTCAAGGTCACGCTTCAAAACACATACGACATCGAAGTCGAGATCGAAAGCATTCGCTTAGAAGCGACTGGAGTGGAGTTTGAAGCATTACCGACCCACGTCACTCTCGGCCCCTATCGCACCCAAACCGTCGTTGTTCAAGGACGGCCGAAAGCACCCGGAACTGTCGTTATCGTGGGCGCCATGGTCAGAGTCCGTGGCTGTCGCGAACGCCTTTTCCCAATATTTACAAAGTCTTGGACTCCGCAGCGCGCGGACAAAGTCAAGTCGAAAGGCTTGGCTTCTCTCGACATTGGACCTCCCGTGCCGACCAAAGGAAAGTCAACAAGCCGGCAGCTCTCTGCAGACACATTCAGTGTGAATGTTGTAGAAGCGCAGCCCTTGGTTGTTGTCAAGTCGACCTCACTGTCCCAATCCTCCGTCATGGTTCTGGAGGGTGAGAGACATGTTTTCTCAATAACACTGCAGAATTTGTCCGATACCGCAGTCGACTTCATGCTCTTCTCCTTTACAGATTCCACACAAGGGCCTTTGCAAACCGCACTAAACAGTAGAGACGTGTCTGTGGCGGAAATGTATGAGTATGAGCTTATCCTCATGAAGAAGCAAGCATTGCGACTACCGAAGAGCGAGCCCAACCGACACATTGCCCCCGGCGGCGAAGCTACCTTTGATTTCGAGATTTTGGGTAAACCAGGCCTCACCAATGCAACGATTCAAGTTGACTACACCTATCTTGGCGTCCCCATTGATGAAATTACGGAGCAATTCTTCACAAGGCAACTGTCACTTGATTTGGCTGTAACGGTCAATGCGAGCGTCGAACTATCGAGAATAGATACCTTGCCCATCTATGACGGCATTCCTCGAAGCTTCCTGAACCGCGTTGGTGGTGATGCTTCGCCTGATGATGAAGAGTACTGCCTGTTGTCGATGGATATGCGCAATTCATGGCCCAGCCAGATGGCAATCCGACTGGAGGGCGGCGACGGAATGACAGTGGAGGATAACATACTCCCTGGCAAAACCACGCGGCTCGTTCTGCCAGTCAAACGAATCTTTCTAGAAGATCCGCATGCGTCGATACCGAGCCTGAACCCCAATAAAACGAGGCAATTCGTGGTCAGCTCGAGCAAAATTTCACCAGAAGTGGAGCGTGCCAATCGTGAGGCCTTTTGGTATCGCGAAAAGATTCTCGATTCTTTAAAGGCAACTTGGAAAACGACAACGGTGCCGAGAAAAGAAGGCGTGATTGACTTGCGCAATATACGACTGACGACGCGCATGATTGAAGCGATCAAGGTTGACGAAGTCGACATTAGCATCTCGATGGAACCTGTCGACGGCGAAAAAGGTGATGGACCCAAAAAGGGTGCCAATACGGCAAAAATCGACGAATTTATGAATCTAAAAGTACACATAATGAACAGGACAAGCCGGCCCATTCTGCCGATGTTGCGGCTAATGCCCGCGCTCTGCCACCGCCCGCTCACGGTGGCGCTAGACTACACACGCAAGATTGCCTGGAACGGTACTCTGCAGCAGCTGTTGCCCAAGCTCGAGGCAAACGAGAGCCAAGACTTTGTTCTGGGCTTCACCGCGCTGTGTCGCGGCGAGTTTGAGATTATGGCGTCGGTGGAGGAAGTGCTTGTCTGGGAGCCCGACCAGGCCGAGAAGCAACGACGCAGCAGACCGAGGTCCAACACCCAGGAGGCGATGGATGCGGTTCTAGGCGTCAAGCAGCGTGGGATATGGCACTCGCGGCATTCGTTTAAGCTTCATGTGACGGACGACGAGTTAATGTGGCAGTGAAGACTTTGGTGTTTCCGAACAGCGGTACTTTTCTCCTCCACGTCGAGATATCCGACACGGTAGTCGCGTAATACTTTAGGAGCAGCTGCCATGTATATAGCGTCAATCGAAACTATATATTCAATCACTTGATAGTCAACAAGCAGCACAACGCACGGCACTTGAACGCTGTGTTATGGGGCTTGACAGAAGGGCTGGTCCACTCAACGCTCAGTTTACATCTACGATCTTGGTCAGGCTTCACAAGAGCCATACATTGAGAATCGGCTTTATTTGGAGACTACAGGCTAGTATCAAATGCTTGTAAACAGAGATAGCCCGACCTGAGCTAAAGATCTGGTTCCTCCGCACAATGCTTTGCCGCAGAGCATTGGCGGACAAGCCACCAAGGACATGTGCAAGCTTGCTGCACGGTTCACGTTGGAGGAGGGCAGCAGGCTCGACGCCTAAGGCAGCAGCATAGTCCCACTTCCGTATCTTGTTCTTCCGCAACTTGTCTCGCAGCCACTCAATCTCGATAGAAACAATGACGAACCAGCATCAATACCAAAAAGCCCCTCACGGTGCGTATCGTAACCCACCTTGAGCTTCTGACGGTCTATTTTTGAGTTGGAGACAAATGCTCAATCGGAAGTGTTTTAAGCAATAGACACTCACTACCTCCGTAGTCGTGGTACATTTCGTCAGTATTTAGTAGTGGAATACATACATGTGATAATTTCTTCTATAATTATATTAACCCAAGTACTTATTACGCTCCTTAACTAATAACTAGTTACCAATATTCAAATAGCCTTTTGTAATAACTTCCGAGTCATCCCTGCTAAATCCGGTAAGGTTCCAGTATACAGACATTGAGCTAACTAGTCAGTTAGTTGCCGCTAATTTTTCCAACGTTGATTAGCTACGACCCCCAAGGCTTTGATAAAACAGAGCACAAGAGTTAGGAGAACAACAAATTTTCAGTGCCGATTTTGTTTGTCGCCTATTTACAAGAAACCATGGCGGCATCGAGCCGATGCTAATTACCCGCGACTTTTTCCCGTTTCAGCGGTGTCGCCTAATTAACTTTGATTAATTGTTGACCCGCCGACCTTCCCGGGCCCTTTTGGCTTTGTGGCTTGTCGAGCGTCAACAGTGAAAAGCCGACGGAGAGCCTTTTCTAAACTTTGACGAGAAACCATTCCCTAATTCTGACAAAAAGGCCAATATTCAGAGCTGGCATCTCGCGTTTGGTTGTTAGACACTGGTCTGGGACCAACGGCGCGGGACACGGAAAACATTTTCGCCAGACATGCCCTTGATTCAGTCACTCACCGGCTCCGGCTCATCATCGCCGCCGACCGCCACAACGACGACGACGACGAGGCTCGCCGCCTGCAGCGCCGATCCAGCTGCCGGCGTGCTGCCGCCGTACGCGCCGCGCATTTTGTTCTTGGACGCGTATGACTCCTTCACCAACAACATTGTCTCGCTGCTCAAGGATGCCCTCGGGGCCGCCGTGCAGGTGCACGTCATCCACATGGACCTGCGCACGCTGCACTCGGACCCCACGCCCGACTGGACGCCGGAGCAGTTTGACGCACGCCTCGCGTCGTTTGACGCCGTAATCTGCGGGCCGGGCCCGGGCTCGCCGCTGTGCGCCGACGACGTGGGCGCCTTCCGCCGTCTGTGGGATCTGCCGCGACGCCGCGCCGTGCCCGTCTTTGGCATCTGTCTCGGCTTTCAGAGCCTGGTTGCGCACTTTGGCGGCGGCGTGCGCAAGCTGCGACGCGGCCTGCACGGCATGGTGCGGCCCATCGAGCACAAGGGACTGCAGACGGCGGCCGAGCCGGTGGCAGCAGCAGGATACGCCGACATTTTCCACGACGTCCCCGCTTTCAAGGCCACGCTGTATCATAGCCTGTGCGCGGATATAGGCCAGGACGAGGTTTCCGATGCGGATTGGCCAGCGACGAAATGGCAACCGCCTTCCATGGCACGAGACTTGGTTCCCCTGGCGTGGCTAACGGAGCCGGACAATGACAATGAACGCGTTTTGATGGGCGTGCGCCACGCTAGCTTGCCATTTTGGGGCGTGCAGTGCCATCCCGAGTCCATTTGCACAGATTCAGCCGCCGTGCATGGTATTCTGCGCAATTGGTATGACCAGGCGACAAAGTGGAATGAGGTCAATGGCCGCAAGCGACAAGCGTGGACTTTGCCGCTTGTACACTCTGCCAGCCTCGAATCTGCTTCAACGTCCGCTGCTTCCACTGCACATGGACCCTCGGAGAGAGAGCTGGCCGCGGCTCGGTGGTCCAACGCCCTACGCTCCGGCCTCGCCGGTCAAGGCACGCAACCTGGCTACATCTGCCGAAAGCTCAAACTCCCCGATGGCGTCGACGCTGCTGATGTAGCAGAGATACTTGGCAACGGCTCTAGCGAGACTATTCTACTAGATTCTTCCAGTGCCAAGAATGGCGATCCGCTGGCGCGGAACAGCATCATTGCGCTAGATGTGGGTGAAGCTACTCGTCTGGAATACCATGTCCGTGATGACTATGTTACCTTTCGGCGTCCTGCTTCCAAAGCTGTCGGCGGTCGCCCCGACGAGGTGCAAGAAGTCCCGCTTGACGGCACCGAAGACGATCCCATGGCCGTCTACCAAATCATGTCTGAATACTGGAAGGCTCGCAAGCTAGACGACATCCGGACCGATGGCTTGCCGGCTTTCAAAGGCGGATTCATGGGCTTTGTCACGTATGAGATGGGTCTTAGTACTCTCAGCCCTGGAGCTGTTTCCGCGCACCGCGGCCACCACCGTCCAGATCTCGTCATGGCTTGGGTTTCCAACAGCGTCGTGCTCGACCACAAAACCAGCACAGCCTATGTACAATGTCTGACGACAGCGGACAATGACGGGAGCTGGGTCGAAGAGGCCGTGGAGAAGCTGCAGAATGCAGGGGTATGGCGCGACCCCGATTCTCGGCGCCCCGTTAGCTGTCCAAAGGCGAACTTTACACCCGAAGAGTTGTGGGACGATGTAGCGAAGCGTGGGAGCAATCGTCTGGGCATCAGAGTGCCCGACTGGAAAAAATACGAGGACGACGTCCGACACTGCCAATACGCTATAAAAGAGGGCCATTCTTATGAGCTCTGCCTGACGGGACAAACAACCATGACGAGGCCGCCTGTCGAGCCCGAGGACAAAGAGCGCTCGCCTTGGGAAATGTACCGAACGCTCCGCAGCAGGCAGCCCGCTCCGTTTGGGTCGTTTATCCGTCTCGGTGGTGCAACCATTGTCAGCTGCTCCCCGGAACGGTTTCTGTCGACCGGCCGCGACGGCCTCTGCCGCATGCGTCCAATGAAGGGCACGGTGCGCAAGTCGGCCGCCGTGTCGACGCTCGCCGCGGCGGAGAAGATCCTGCACATCCCCAAGGAAGAGGCCGAGAACCTCATGATTGTCGACCTCGTGCGCCACGACCTGTACGGCGTCTGCGGTCCGCAAAACGTAACGGTGCCGGACCTGCTCAAGGTGGAGGAGTACGCCACCGTCTTTCAGATGGTCACGGCCGTGCACGGGCAGCTGCCGCAGCCGAACAGCGGCGGCGGCCTCAACGGCATCGACGTGCTCGCGGCGACGCTGCCGCCGGGCAGCATGACGGGCGCGCCGAAGAAGCGCAGCTGCGAGCTGCTCCGCGTCATCGAGCCCGGCGAGCGCAGCATCTACTCGGGCGTCGTCGGCTACTTTGACGCGCAGGGCCAGGGCGACTGGAGCGTGACGATTCGCACCATGTTTCGCTGGGACGACGAGAGCGCGGACGGAGAGGAGGGTCGGGAGCGCGAGGTCTGGCGCATCGGCGCGGGTGGCGCGGTGACGATCCTGAGCACGCCCGAGGGCGAGAGGGAGGAAATGTTTACAAAGCTGTTTGGACCTCTCGGCGCATTTAGAGACGCAGCATAAAGGTGGATTAGACGAGCATACTAGGGTTATGGACATCTCATCTCATTACAATTAGACCTGTGTCTTGAGGCTCAGCAGTCTTTCACATCATTTTACGGCTTTAGAGCAATCTCAACATCATTTAGTTAGAGAAAAATATTATCATTGTTATATTAAGAAAATCATGGACGATCTCTTTTGTTAACGCTCATGCCTGTTGCAGAAAGAATCAAACATCATATGGTGAGTTTCGAATATTGTCCTCAGCGTGACGCTCCCGAGCGTCCTCCCAAGCAAACATACAGGTACAAAGAAGCAATTTGATCTCTTGTGCATCGATTCACAATCAACTTTTCTCATCTTTCCCAAGTATTTCTTGCCGACTTTAGAAATCTTGCTCTTCTTGGAAGAACATGCCAAAGCTGATAATGGTGCCGTAAATCAACAGCCCGCCCGCGATGGACATGATCATGGCTTCGACACGGATAATGTCGGCGTGGGCAAGGATAACCGGTAGAGCTGTGAAGAAACTCGAGTTAGCAGCTGATAAATAGAAATGACAGGCAATGTGAGAAACAACGAACCCATGCCCATGACGACAAAGAAGCCGGTAAAGAAGCGGCCCAGGTCCAGCACGGCCGCGCCGGAGCTCTCGACAAAGTCGTCGGGGTTGGCGCAGCGGCTACAGATCCAGTTGGGGATCGGCGCGATGACATAGGTGGCGACGACGAGCAGCGGAAAGTACGAGTGGAAAAGGGCGCACGACAGGATGACGAGCAAGAAGCCGAGAGCGAGGACAAAGGATAGGGCAATAATGGTCTTGAGACCGGCGGTCGGCATGGTGGGCAAGACGAGGCGCGGGGCGCTACCGTGTCCGATGTCTTTACAAAAGGTGTGCGATCTTCGCTTGACAGTCGATTTTGGATGTGCGTCGAGGCTCCGCGTCAGGCAGAAAGCGAAAGCTGTTCGGTAGTCGTCGGAGCTCGCTCCAGTGACGTTGATGGTTTCAGAGCTCGGTTCGGAGATGGGGGTGCGCAACAGCGAAGCGAGCGAGCCTCGGTCGTTGGTCGCTCGAAGAGGAAAAAAAATAAAACGGCGGAGAGAGTATGGCCAGTGTTTATAGCCGCAGTCGTGGGCTAAAGGCTTTGCTGGCAGAGAGTTTGCTGGACGTCGAGATGGAAGACTTGCACGAAACTGGGTCGGTCGTCTAGGCCTGTTGCGCGTATTGTGACGTTGACAGCGGCGCTTGGGAGGCTGGTTGACCGTGGCGGGGCAGAGAATTAGGCAGGCGGTGAGGTACCATGAACAGCGGCAAAAAGGCATTGAAAGTCGGCGATCATTAATGTCTGGACTAATCATTTGTTCGAGCAAGAGTAGTATAGTCGATTAGATAGAATGCCAGTTAACTTTTATAACATGACAATAAGCTCTGTTCACTTTGTCTTAAAACTTTGAGATGTTGCATCGGGCAGCATGCGGATGCTGGTTGTCTACGGTATAAAGTGCAATCGGGGTGACCTGCTTGTTAATCATCGAGTCTATGTCAGGCATAGTGTCCTCAAAGCCAAGCGTTTATAGAATGATTGCAGCTCAAATGTTATGTATCATGGCTTCTTGACACCCAGTAAGAGGCATGTGGCTAGCGCCTTATGTTGGCTCAGCAAGTGACAGGTCCTGGTTTTGGGAAGGCGGTGAGACGGGCCGCCCACCACTACCAAGAAACCAGCCAAAGGCAGAGCCTGCCTATCAGAGCCTGGCAAAAAAAAATCTCCCAAATCTCCCAGTGCAGGTCCAGAAAAAAAAAATATACTGCTTCTTGATCCCCACGGCCTGGCCTCCTCATTTCTCCCATTTTGCACATCAGAGGAACGGAGCTTCAGAATTTTCGCCCTGTGTATTGCGTTATTGCCAATTTGCAGAGACCAACTCGAGATCGTCTTTTTTGATCTTCTGAGACGTCAACAAGGCGTCCCCCCCGTAAGACACTGCAAATCGCCCATCATGGCGTCCGACGAGATTGTCTGGCAAATTATCAATCAACAATTTTGTGCCTTTAAGCTCAAGTAAGTTGCTGCAATCAGTGCTTACAGAACAAAGTTTAACATCATCAGGACACCAAAAGAGCAAAATTTCTGCCGCAACGAATACAATGTGACCGGCCTCTGCAACCGTCAGTCGTGCCCGCTGGCCAACTCTCGATATGCCACGGTCCGCCAGCATCCGACCAAGCAGACACTGTACCTATACATGAAGACTGTCGAACGTGCGCACCTGCCATCCAAGATGTGGGAGCGCATCAAGCTGTCCAACAACTACAACAAAGCCCTGGAGCAGATTGACGAGCGCCTCATCTACTGGCCCAAGTTCCTCACCCACAAGTGCAAACAGCGTCTCACCCGCCTGACGCAGGTGCAGATTCGCATGCGTCGCATCGCCGCCGAGGAGGAGCGTCTCGGCGAGAAGCTGGTGCCCAAGCTGGCGCCCAAGATCAGGCACCGCGAGCGTGCGCGCGAGCGCAAGGCCGAGGCGGCTGCCAAGTTGGAGCGCACTATTGAGCGCGAGCTGCTCGAGCGTCTACGCCAGGGCGCATACGGCGAGCAGCCGCTCAATGTCAGCGAGGATATCTGGAAAAAGGTTCTCAACGCCATGGAGCGCGAGGGCAACGGTGTTCGCGACGAGGACATGGACGAGGGCATCGACTCAGACGAGGAGGAGCTTGACAGCGAGCTCGAGGACGGCGAAAAGGCTGTCGAGTACGTGTCCGACCTGGACGAAAGCGAGGAAGAGCTTAACGATCTGCAAGAGTGGCTCGAGAGCGACGAGGAGGACGAGGAGGACGAGGAAGAGGACGATGACGATGAGAGCGATGAAGACGAGACGGAAAAGAAGAGCAACAAGAGAAAGCGTGGCCGCGTTATCAAAATGAAGAACAAGCGTCTTCGCCAGGACGAGAAGGAGAAGGAGAAGCTTACCCTCACAAACGACCTCGCCTGGTAGTGCACGAGAGCATGGGCGATACACAAGAAACTCAACACGACAGATGATACGTCTACTATCTGCTATCCGATGTCTGTATATTTGTCTATTTGTCAAGTAGATGGCTTACTGAGAGCCAGGCTTGCCTTGACACGCAAAAGTTTAGGGTGAAAGGGATTGCATCGAAGTCATCATGTAGCAAGCGGCGTTTTTGGCATGAATCTATGGTTTGCTATTTCTGTCGGTATTTCAATATGTGAATAATATTAAACAATCAAGGTTGGCTATTTTTTTTATACCGTGCATACCAGCTAAGAAACCTTTACCGCCCAGTTAATTGACACGACGTCATGACGCAGCGGCGACTGCGCTACAAGTAACTTGCCCCCCCCACCAGCACTTATTAGTATGCTGCAACAAGGGTCCACGGACACTGGCCTCTTGCTGCCTACTTGAAACCTCCACCTCCACTTGTTGCGACATCAGTATAGCGAATTTAAACGTTGCTTGAAGTTCCCTTCTCTAGATCTCGAACCGCTGCCTACAATCCTTCGAATCGTGATTGTTGAAAAAAGGAACCCGACCTTCAGGAGCTTCCGCGCCTCACCCCATCCGATACGAGAACACTCGGTGCACAAGGGGGGTAACCCATAGCTTACCACTGGCGTCTCGGCTGCATACGTTGACGAATCAATAACCGGCTCCGGACCGTTAATACTACTGATACATCGAACCGATATTATACACGACCTCGAGTCTCCCTCTTCTTCTCTCTGCCAAACGAGCCCCTCACGTGCCGAATTCAGACACAAGCATCCTCATCATGGCGTCGTGGTACGCGAGCATCGTCACCAAGACGTCGTCGCAAATCTCGTCGCTGCGCTCCACGCTCCTCTCCGGCGAGGCCGACGGCGACACCGAGGACGACACGCACGTGTGCCGCGTCCTCCGCAACTACTACACCGACAAGGGCCGACCCCGGCCCTCGTGGCTGCCCGCCGACCCCAAGGCCGCCCAGCCGCCGCCGCAGACTCTCTACGCCCAGCCGCAGCTCGGCGCGCGCTACGGCGGTCTCAGTAACTCGGCGCAGGGCGGCGGCGGCGGCGGCCTCCCAGCCTCGGCCAGCCTGGCAAGCCTCTGGGACAGCGGAGGCTCTAGCCAGCAGCCGGTGCAGGCGCCCCAGAGCCTGCGTGCGGGGCGCGGAGGCGGAAGCAGCGGCATGCTGCATCCGAACGGCAGGGAAGAGGTGGCATCGAGACCCTCGCTGCCGGGTCAGCGCTCCGGAAGCTATTCAAGCGTGAGCGGTCAGGCGGGCGGCGGCGGCGGCGGTGGTGCGACGGCGCAGGATCGCCTCAAGCAGAGACTCTGGGGCGCTGCGCGGTCGGCGAGCCCGGTGACATCAAGTCAGAATGTACCACCTCCGCAGGGCGGTGGCGGTGGCCAGTATGATGGCGGCAGGGGCGCAGGATATAGCAACGGAGGGGGCTACGGCGGTGGCGGCGGAGGGGACTCCTACGGCAGAGGATCGCCAGGTGGGCAGCGACAAGGCTTGCCTAGCGGCCCAAGAGGGTATAGGTAACATGGCTTGGGGGGGATGCATAGAGGGGAACTGCATCGGATGGTTTGATTTTCCTGTTATTGTTGCTGCTTTGCTCTTTCATCATGCGCTTTTCCTCTGCGATTTGGCTCGTTGGAGCTGCTGCGAATGAATAGGTCCTGGATATGGGCATGGCGGTATACTCTGTACGTGGCGAAACTGCTGCAGGTTCGGTTAGTGAAAGTAGCGCAACTAATAAGCTCAAGCCCTTGATATTACACAGAAGAAATGTGAATAATAAGCAGAGATGTCGCATGCACGTATACACGTAAATATGATAATGATCAATTATAAGTACAGCAAAACCAAGTTCCCAAGCACTGGCGCCTCGAACACGCGCAAAGGTTACTCAAAGCACACTTATTTGCCTGGCATGCCATCTCCCTTTTGCGCCACCGTCTCCCGGGGCAATATTTGCACTTTTCTGCTCAAGAGCTTACGCAGTTCCGGCGTAATAGTTTTGCCGGTAGTCCCGGCATGTTCTCCCTTGGAGCCGGCAGCCGCAGGTTTCGGGGCGTCGTCGGAAGCCGAGCCCAAGGATTGGCGCGGGGGTGGAAAGTTTGCCTTTTTGTCAATGGCCTCGACAGCGCGCTGATATTTGCGGAAAAGAGCCTCGGCGCGGATGAGCGTGGATTCGAGGTCCATGGTGCCAGAGAGTTCGTTGACTATGGAGTGGTGTGTCAGTATTTCAGGACGTGTTGCGGTGATAGTGGGGTTGGAGACAAACGTACTATACTTGAGAACCTCGTCAAAGGCTTGGAGATGCTCCATGATGACGTCGCGGTGTTTTTCCAGAATGGAGAGCGACACGAAAATGTGAAACTCGGCGCTGAGGAAGTCAGTCCACAGGCGCTCCCACAGGCTCAGTATGTCGGCCCAGGGAAACTCGCGCTTGTACCACACCAGAAGCATGCGGAAGAAGAAGAAAAAGTTGGTGCTGTCGGCCTTTTGCAGGTGATTCCAGAGCTTGGGGTCCATAAAGTTGACGAGCTGGTCGAGCGCGAGCAGCTGCGCGCGCATGCCGGACTGGTCGCGCAAGAAGTTGCGCTCCATGCGGCCCATGAATTCCTTGAAGGCCCAAAAGGCAATGGCATCGTCTTGGATTACGGCGTAAATGGGCGCGAGAAGGTCGGACATGCCCTGCACGTAGCCGAGATCCTTGTTGTACTCGTTGTAAGTGAGGAGCATCTCCTTGAGCTGCTCCAGGTGGACATTGGTGCCGACGTCCGCAAAGGGCGAATCAGGATCGGGATGAGGCGTGTCTTCGCCAAAGAAGATGGGGACGTGGCGATCCGTGCGGTGAACATCCTTCTCGATGCGGCCTCGCTGCTCTCTCCACCACTCACCCGCTTCGCCTTCACCTCCGTGTCCGTCGAGTCGCTCCCACCAAGCATGCTTCAGCTTGTAGTAGGCATCGCGAAGGGATGCGACCTGGGCCTTTCGCTCGTCTGCAGTGCTGTACCAGTCATAGACGCCGAGTAAGAATAGCCAGGCTTCCTTGCGTACTCCGTCGTCTGCATCGAGGCCGCCATGGAAGATGCGCTCCTTGACTTCGTCAGTCGTCTTGATGAGTCTGCCATTTTCAACATCGAAAAAGGTCTTCCACTCCGTCATGGTGACTGGCTTTCGGCGTTGTTCGAGAGACAAAGAACTAGCAGCATCCAGGAGTTCAAACTCGCCCACATCGGTATCTTCCAGCTCGAGGACATCCTTGACCGTGTACATTTTTTGTTTCCTGTCGCGCTCGCTTTGCTCAGCAATGCCCATGGCCCAACGAGCCAGATATATCCTTGCGCTGTCATATTCGTCCTGCAAGTTTTGTACGTCGCTGTTTCTCAGCAGCTTCTTGACTTGGGGTGGCATATTCGAATTTTCGGCTAGATCCTGCGCGGCTCTTCGTGTGAAAGTCGTGACCTGGCTGAACTTTTCCATAATATTCCAACCCGTCTCTTTGACAAACTTCACAAATGGGTCCATTTCGGCATCGCGACTGGCTGGCGCGCCTTTACCCTTGTTGACAGTCGTGGGAATCGACCCAAAGGCATTCAAGTCATCCTTGCTTGGCTCAATGAGATATATATTCGGTTCTGCTGCCGACCTTTCCATCTTGACGTATCGCCTTAGCCAGCGCAAAATTTCGTCTGCGCCCCAAAACATCTTTCCAGCTTCACTGAAAGGATCGAATGTATCCTTGGTCAGTCTCTTCTTTTGTTGAATAGTACTTTGACACTCATTGTCATGGAAGAACAAAGCGGGGAAGCTGTCGCCAGCTTTGGTGTTGATGATGATGGAGCCATGCCACCATCCGACACTTGGTGGTCGAACTAGCAGCGAGTATATGGCACTGACTGGCACCGCAAAAGAGTAGGCACCGACAGACCCGCTGTGAGATGTTACAGTCGGCGGTGGGGGGACGAGATAGGATTGTCGGGGTGGTGAGTCGCCATCAGATAGATCAACTTTAACGTATATGCTAGCCGAGTCACCAAGAGACGACTCGGGGACCCAGGCAAGTAGAAGATCGGCCGCGGAGGGGCTGGAGCCGTCGTTGGAAGAGGCAGCGCCGATTGTCGTCTTCTGCTGAAGCAATGCAATGTAGCCCGGGATATTGTCCTTGGATGATGGCGAAGGGTGTACATAGACCTGGTGTTGTTAGCTTGTATAATCGTAGAGTCCGTTTGCAGGCAGCTTCGGCCTACCTTGCTTTTAGAAAATAGCAGCTTGACCCCCTTTCCCGTTTCTGTATGTGTGATTGTATCGTATGCGCCCTCATCGTCATCTGTCACAGCGTAGTAACTGTTCGAAGGCGAAGCAGAGCGTCGCGGTGCGCCAGAGTCGGCAGCAGGAGTCAACGTCATTGTAAGGTGCGGGGGTAGCGGGCTCTAGCAGAGTCGAAGAGCACTGGTGGTGATGATCTAGATGGGAGGTGAAGTAAAAAATGGCATGCTCTGAGATCAAATAAGAGGCTGTAAGGATGGCAGAGTATTAAAACAGGCCTGCATGTGAACGGCCAACTTTTGGCCAAAACAGCATGTCGGATGACGACGATTTCGATGGCGCCCCGCCACGCGATGCCGTGGTGGATCGGAGGGGCAACGTTAAGTACCAGCTACCGGATTTGAGCTAGCAACATGGGCCAACTACAAGTACCCACTACTTCTCAGCCCTGTGAGCGTCGTCAGTGCCTTGCGAGGCAAAGCGGCGCCTACGCAATCCACGTCACGAAAAGCTTGGAGAGTAGTTTGTATCTAAATTTCATGCGAGATCCTTGCAGAATGCCTTTCTATTTTTTTCTAAGCGTACTTCTTAAGTGCTAGCTTTGGGAAGACGGCTGCTTCCTCTAGCTACCCTGCAGTCGCGCCCCATGAGCATGTAAGTCGGCAACGTACAAGTCAGTGACTTATTAAGAGGAGTCCTGTGCGCTTTCTTTATCGTACAATGTAATATGTTGCTGATGATTCCATATGAGACGGAACCTAACATTGTATCCACCATCTGCACCGCTTGGCACGTCGTTCTGATAGCGTGCCAAGGCAGGCGCGAGACTCGTAGTAGCACAGTCGGGCAATGACACACCAAGAGAAGACAGCACTTCCTAATTAGGAAGCGGATGGAGCTATTTCTCGGTTTCCAGGTAGATCAAAATCATTTCTCAAGTAAACATTCATCGCTTGTATGGTGTCGTAGTACGACCCGGCAGCTTGATTCCACTCGTACATCAACCAGCCTCTGAAAGCGGATGACAGAACAGACGGCACGGTACTTATACGTTATTATCCCATCAAGATTTATGATCTATTTTGTATTCTCTCATCCCTTGATTGGTTTTCTAACTATTTTTTGTTTTCATTTGCCTTCTTTTCTCCCATTTGCAAATCACCTCGTCGCTTGAGTCGGCCGTTCTCTCCGCCAGCAGCTTGCTGTCTAACTTGTCAGGCTGCCGCTGAAACCGTGTTACATGAGGTAAACTCCGACTCTAAATCAACAAACATATTTCTCCTTTTCTAACCAACTCATCACGCATGATCAAGGTTGGACGCTTCCCAAACGGAATGCAACCTCCTCAGCCCAAGGAAAATAACGACTCTTATTCTTGGACTGACAGGATTTTCGGTGCCGGCACCCATTCTGTTCCCCCTTCAACATGGACGTGCCCGTGGAAGATTACCCGGTCCCGAAGAAATCGACTACTATGAAGTTGAGTCTACATCCTATCTTGCAGTACGGCGTAGTTGTGGCCAAGATGCAACCACCACCTGCACCCCGAGACGTACGTCAAGTCGGCTGCAGTATTGTGCTGGTAATAGATGTTTCGAGCAGCATGGACGACTATGCACTTAAAGATTCAGCCGAAATATCTACAACATCTTCTCAACTTACTATATTGAATCTCATCAAGCATTGCGCACTGGCCATTGTGAAAACCATGGATGACCAAGATTCCCTTGGTATCGTCATCTTCTATGAAAAGGCACTGACACTATACCCCATCAAAAAAATGAGCCTGCAGAACAAGAATGCTGCCGAGCGTACTTTACGAAACCTGACGACGCAGCGTGGATCCAATATCTGGGCGGGTATTGACATGGCACTGGACATGTTTGAGGAGGCAGACATTACCGACCAGGTTCCTGCTATTATACTTTTGTCGGATGGAGTGGCAACCCGCGCGTAAGAAGAGGACTGCTGATTTCAAACTCGACAACTAACAACCTTGAGCCTAGTTATCCCTCGTGCGGCTTGACTAGCGCTTTGCGCGAACGAATGCCATTCAAACCCTCAATACACACATTTGGTCTTGGTCCCAATACCGACTCAAGTTTGATGGCTTCCGTTGCTAGAATTGGTGATGGAACTTATTGTTTTGTTTCGAATTTGGCCATGATGCATACATTGTTTGTGCACACCATGGCAAATTTGCGATCAACATATGCTACTCGCGCGACTCTACGGGTATCTTGTACCAAGAATATCATCATTTCCGACGACCTAGGGCAGAGGGGAGATCTCACCGATGACGGATCTCTCGCCTTGTATCTGGGGAATATACAATATGGACAGTCCCGCGACATTGTGCTCAAAGTCCAACCAGCGCGTTACGAAGTCGCGAGTGCTCTAGACCAATATGTTGATGCCACAGTAACCGTGAGGCCGGTCTTAGAAGGGCTTGGAATGGCCAAGACTGGAAAGACAATAACATGCTTGGCAGACAAGTCACGATTGCCAGAAGGTGAACTCGCCTACCATGCATCACGTGGCTATATATGCTCATTCTTGGCCGAGCTCCTCGGTGCAGAGGCAAATGGTGACATCCGTATCCCATTGGTAGACTTGGAAACCAGATTGGAAAATTTCGACAGCCTTTTTCACGAGATTCCCGCGCGCGAATACAATGATGAACTCAACCGGTCTCTGATGAAGGATTTGGACGGCGCAAAGCCACAAATCTCAACTGCACTTGGCAGTGACGAAGATTACGAAAGCTGGGGTAAACACTATCTGGCTGGTCTGTTTTCAGCCCATGTGCGGCAGGTTTGCAGCTCGTCTCAGGCTGCCGGGCCGCTGCAATACGGCGTAAATAGTCGATTGTTCAATTCTTGCCGCCACCGTCTGACACGTGCGTACAATACTATGCCACGACCAAAACCGGCGGCCAAGGTGATTCGCAGTGGTGCCTGTCCCACGGCGCACCGTGACGCGAGGGTGTACAATAATGCAATTAGTCACATGCACAATGACACCGAACCAGGGCATGGAGGCGACGCCGCGTCGACCAAGCAAAAATCGTCCCAAGTCCTCGAGAGTGCCATGCCGACCATGCGTGGACAGACAAAATCTTTCAACGCCATGGACTGGAAACAGGACGGCCGAAACGAACCCGACGATGACGGCGACAGCCAAGCGACAGCCATGACACCCGATGCCTCGCAGAATGCGGCCTGCTTTGCGCACGGCACGCCCTTGGCGCTCGAAGCGGGAGCGACCGCCGAGGTTCAGGACCTTCGCTCCGGAAATATGGTTCAGACACTGGCCGGACCGCGCCTCGTCGTGGGTGTGCTGCGCACATTTGTCGAGAACGAAGTGCTTTGCAGGCTCGGCGACGTCCTCGTTACCGCCTGGCACCCCGTCTCGTTTGACGGCGTCGTGTGGTATTTCCCGGTGCACCTCACCGTGGATCCGATCATGTACACGGGAGACGTCTACTCCATCCTGCTCGAGGTGGACAGCAGCCCGTTTGCTCACACGGTCCAGGTCGGAGGCCTCTGGGGCACCACGCTTGGACACGGCGTCACCAGCGTCGGCGCCAGCGGCGGCGGCGAGGGCGCGGATGACGCGCGCGCTCACCCCTTTTTCGGAGACTACGTATCGGTATGCGACAAAATTGCGGTACTGCGTCCGATGAATGGCGTGTATCAGTGCTATGGGGTGACAAGGGACCAGAGGACGGGCTTGGTGAATGGGTTCAGGACTTGCCAGCCAAAGCCTGATGCGAGTGGCGCGCAGCCTTGAAACTTGGGTTTGTAAGTGGACTCTATAGTCCGAGGCATATGCATAGGCAACTGACGAGACCCGATCGGGCTATGAGATGATGACGGCTGTTAGCCTTGTCCAAAATTATAGAGTGCTGAGGATGGAGTGGGAAGCAAAAGTGTTGACGCGGTTAACAGCGAGTCTGCAAGGAGCGTAATTAGAATTGTTAGCCATAGCTCATAAACAAAATGTCAAGTATCTCTGCGTGAGCACTGAAGAAGGAACGCATCATGATGCGGAATTCGCCCATAGGCACCTCGGAAACCAGCGAGGTCTCACGCATGCTTGATGCATAGCCAGGCTCGTATTGAGCTGGCGAATGATAGCGTGCTATCATATGTAAGCTATTTCGGATACCACACAGAGATTACTGCCACAATAAATGGCTAATCAGGCTGCCAGTAAGGAGTAAATACAAATGCGACGAGGTCAGGGACGGAGAAGACAAGGGAAAGGATGAGAGAAACACGGCACAATAACTAAACCTGAAGAAAGTGAAATGAAGGTCAAGTAATTTTAGTTATCCTTACAAATGACTGATTATTGAGCCTATGGTTTTACAATATAATAACTTCTTCTGCTAGCAGTCTTTCTGTCGGAGTGTCTTTCTGTCGGGGTAAGGTCTGGTTCTAGTGCCAGCGTACGGACGGACATATTCAGACTTACGGGAAGAGCAGCATTTCACAGGCCTTAAATAGCAATCTCGCAGCTGATCATTGGAGAAATAGGCTTTAAACGCTCAAATTTTGAGAGCTTATTATATATTAAAAAAAAAATCCTGAGAAGACACAAGGCTGCGCTCAGTGGCTGCATGACGGGCTGCAAGTCATCATCCAGCTATACAAAGGCATTGCTCTTCGTAAGGGTGGAGGGAGTTTTCGGCAAAGTCCGAGCAAACATGTGGAAAAGGAGAAGAAATAGTAACGAAGTTTCCGAATGAGGAATCTAAAAATAAACGACTTGGCATCATGCGTGCGCGTGGCGAAATGTTGAAGAGTGATTGATGGTTGCACGGTAAGCAATCCTGGATACAAAAGAACGGCTTCGCCCAGTGCAGAAGGGTCATTTACTACAGTGACGAACGAACGAACATTATTACAGTCATCGGAATATCCAAACACGCGCCCCCGAGAATATAACCCCAACGCATTTCAGCATCAGCCAAGATGAAGACTGCCGCCCTTGTCGCTCTCGTCGCCGGCGCCCTCGCGGTGCCCCGAGGCAAGACTCTCGTCGAGCTCTCCCTCCCCGGCCCGCACGACTACAACCCGAGCCAGAGTCTTTATCCGCAGCGCGCTCTGCGTGTAATTGGGAGCTTCAAAACCGGGTACGACGAGGAGGCGTTTCGCGCCGAGGCCGTCAAGCAGTGCAAGGGTGAGCATGCGTGCAGCACCGTAATTGGCTACCTACGTAAGTTTTTGGCGTATTCAAGGGGCGCAGCCATGGGGCGCAACAAGGACCATGACAAGAGGTTAATGAGTTGACGATTTCGCAGAGGAACGCTCCGGCGTCGTGTACGGCTCGGCCTACCCTGTGTGGTTCGCTTGGCTGATTGGTGGTGCCAGAGCCACCGAGAGGGACTTTCATCATTCAGAAGGCATCAGTCACTCGTTCATCTACACTATCGAGGATTAGGCGCAGCAATCGATGAGATGTGAATTGTGCAAAGCGTTGGGGGGGGGGGGGTTAATTGTTGTAATTAACTGCAGCCTTCCTCGGCTGCTGGGCCCTCATTGGTCCAGATTGGCATAAAGCCCCCCCCCCCCCCTTCTGTATTTCCTAATCCATAGGTGACCTGAGGCACCTAGATAGCCTGAATCAACCATCAGCGACAACACCACAACTCTTGACGATACGTATCGTAACCGACCCTCTTAAGCTTCCAACACCAATATTACCAAGATAAGCATTGCCTCAAAGTCAAGGCATGGTCGCTTGGGTCAGCCCCGCAGTTTTCTATACATGTGGTAGAAGCAATCCGTCAGGACTCCAAGCCACTTCCATCAATCAGTCGATTCTCTTGTCTTGACATCCCGCATTGAGCTCAGTAATCTCAACAGACCGGGAGATGGTTGCGCGTTACCAGAGCACATCAACCCTATACCTCCTGGCCCGTCCACGCCATCGATGCCGTACGTCCATTCCATCGATGGAAATACCTGCGGCGATGCGTCTCTCGCCTGTTTGCCCCCGGATCCGTCCAGTGCAGCCGGGTTGCTGGATTGCGTGATGTGGATATGCCAGTCTGGCATTCTCTTTCCAGGCTTGAATCCGCCCAATATAAGCCCAATTTTCTTTCGAATGCTTCGCACTGCTCAAGCCCTGGTCCACTCCAGGCGGGATACTTGTGCACATCGACCCAAGCCCAAGTCGGCGTATGTAGCGGCCCCATGGTGTTGCTGTTCCAAAGCACGTCTGCCCATTGGGCGGTTCTATAAAATGGGCTTTCAGTCACGTCGCACGGACTTGCATGAGGGTCAGGAGTTGGTCCAAAGATGTCGGCTTCGCGCTGCTCTAGAGCCATGAGAAATCGAGTAGCGGAGCGCAAGGTGGTTTCGACGGCCTGTAAGCGACCAGTCCCGTCACAAACGCTACTAAGCCGCTCAGCCTCGGGGACGAGAGACAACTCTGTACGTATAGATCATTCTTCTTGGTAATGGGGCCTGGCTTCCGCTCCGCCATCTCGAGCCGCTGATGAGGCGTACGAACCTTGGCTCAAGCCACTTTGAGACTACCAATGTGAGACCCAAGAGAACAATTCTCATACAACAAAGTATATTGTGAAACTCAAGGCCCGGGATGCTAAAGAAAAAAACGGCTTCCGCGACGCCTGCGTTACATTACATGCTAGTATTATGTAGAACAGGGCAATGGGCGCGCCAATAGGAAAGCCTACCATATTTGCTGCAGAGCAACCTCGTAATCCAGGATCAGATGTTTCTGATGCAACAGGAGCAGGAAAGCTTTCTGTTGTATCTGTCGTATCAAGTCATCTCTGAGGCCAGCCACTAGTTCTTCCATATCCTCAGCAAAACCGGGAACATCATAGCCCCAGAGAAAATGGTTGTGAAATAAAGGCGAGAGTTGATTGGCAATCGATTCCGCGTCCGCCTTTTCGAGGCAAAGGGGGACAACCACAGCGGCGCGTAAGAATGCGGAGGCTCGTGCCTCGTACTCTTTCAGCGAGATTGGTTCCGGAGAGCGTCGTCTTAAATCTCCGAGATGGATCGAGCTAGTAAAATTCGAGCTCAAGAGCCCGCTGAGAGTGAGATTGGAGAGCTTGCCGAATGAGACCAATGCTTCTCGAGGAATATATTCCCAACAGACGTATTCCTCAGCGTTCCGTGACCATTGTCGAACATGCTCGGGCACTTCAATTCGATTCTGACCCGTTGCAACTTTCAACTCTTCCGACTTGTCGAGAAACTCAAACATGTCGCTCACACGCCATATTTGGTCGGTCTCTTGGATTTTTCCGACGTCAAATACTGCCAAACCAGGTATTTGATCTTCATTCGCCTTTTTTCCAACCTCGCAAAGCCTGTGGGTTGTCCAATGAAAGTCTCCGCTGAGAGACACCATACTAGACAAGTATCCTGAGTCGTTCAGACAGATCTGAGTCTTTTGAAGATGAAGTCTTAGTTCTTCAAACACATTTACGATGGAGTCAAAAGGCGAGACAAATGTATTAATCTCGGATTGACATTCTTCTTCCATCCAGGCATGGATTTCAGAACTGAATGTGTCGGCGTACTCGTATGCGCCTTCTTGAATACAGCGAGGAAACGGATGGCCGTGTACATGTGCTCGATAGAGGAATTTTGGGTACGGCTTGGCAGCAGCCCGCGCGTCCATGAATTGAACAACTGCCGGTTGTGAGCGTGCGTGTTGAGGCTGGGTCAGCTTGAAAGCAACATACAGTTCTTCCAGATCTCATCAAGAAATCGCGGATCCGGTTCTTGAGAGCAAGTAGCACTGCGCTCCTCGAGGTCATCTGGCACGGCCTCGGTTGAAGGACTGGCCCGGGAAGAGGTTGTTTCGAGGCTCAGTTCCTCCAAACTCAGTGCCTCAGATTGTTTGACAAGAGACTCCATTTTTTTTTTTGAGCTTTATATCTGGACGGCTGATAGTTCATCACAGCCTTTGGCAGTGGTAGTGCGTGTCGCGGAAGCAGAATAGAGGTGTGTGAGGTACACCGATAGTATTATACAATGTTGACTACGAAGCAGAGGATCAAGGCGGCCTCTTGCTCTTTATATCGAGGTGGGGTTCAAACGCCATTCAGCCGTAACTCATGCGTGTAATTCACTTCAACTTTTCCACCACTCAGCCAGCATCTACCAACGGCTGCCGTTGGGTGTATGTGGACGTACCCTGTACTGTATGTAGCTTTACCGGGAGATCCTTTTCGCATCTTCAGAGAGACCTCGAGACTATTTCTCCATGTTCCTAAACCTCGCGTCGAGTATCCTACGCGCAAAAAGTGACATGGAAAATGGTATTTGGGCTTCCTGTTGATTGTTCCTATAAGGGTGAGCTACCTAGGCAAGACCAAATTAGTAAGAAGCTTGAGACAAACGGAACTCGTGAAAAGCTGCAGCTCCTTTTAGCTCCTCATTGCAAAAAAAAAAAAAAAAATAGAGCTAGAGCCCAGGCAGGCCATTATCAATTATTTGATAGACTTTTCTCTTCTTTGCCCGAGTCCACGAAATTCTGCCAACATGAAAAATTCCCAGTCTGGGCGGGTCGATGCTGCGATTCTGCGCCGAGCCACGATGTGCGTGAGCACGAAATTGTCCACTAATAAATAATAAGCACACTTGGTCTCTGACAAGAGCAAAGGAAACAAGTGGCGAGGTGTAGTGAATCAAGACCGTCGTGTCGAAGACTTCCGTCTCTCGGCCGAAAACGCTCCATGTCCGAGACTGCGCAAACGCGTCGCCTTGGCATTAGTTAACTAGGTGCAAGGGCTGTGCCAATGGCGCCACCACCCTTCAGTGCCCAATGTGCCAACGACGTGCCTGAAGCTCAGCATCAAGGACAGCTTCTTTTGCTCGCAAGACTGTTTCAAAAAGACTTGAGTGAGTTGAAACAAGCTGGCCATTAAAACGAAGCTGGCTTCACATCTGCTGATGCCACTGGTCCACTGGTAGAATACGCACAAAGCCCTGCACGAATCGGCCGCAGAAGTCACGAGAACTCGTCAGTGCTACTCCCTTGGACAGTGAAAATTTCCGACTAATGGCAATAGTAGCCGGGAGCGTATACAACCCTTTTCCTTCGTTCCCTTTCACCGGCTCGGTACGACCCATTGATCCCCTCTCGCCGAGACGCACCTCCCCAAGTCTATTCAGCAGCCAGACTATGCAGATACTGGCGTGCCCACGAGCGAGCGCATGCTCTACAGAGCCAAAGTCAATATCCTGGATAGTGCCTCATAGTAGGCAATGAGAAGGGTCCCCGGACCAGAGAGTCTTGTTGGATGGCGACATTCTCAATCTCGATATTTCCATATATCATGAGAGTTACCACGCGGATTTAAACGAGACATATTATGTCGGCGACAAAGCAAAAGCCGATCCAGAAAATGTGCGCCTCATCAAGATAACCCGTGAGTGCTTGGACGCCGCCATCAAGATCGTCAAGCCTAGAACGCCAATCGGACAATTCGGCAAGGTGATCGACAAGATGGCCAACGAGCGAGGATGCAGCGTAGTGTCCACTTGGGGTGGTCATGTCATCAACAGGAATTTCCAAACTCCCCCGTGAATCCCTCACTACGCCAGGAACAAAGCAGTTGGCGTATGTAAAGCCCGCATGGCTTTTACAATTGAACTCCTTCTGGTCCTGGAAAACCAAAGGAGATGTACTGGCCGGACGAATGGACAAATGCCACTCTTGATGGCAAGCGGACTCCTCAGTTCAGTAAGAAGAGGTTGTGAATCGTGTAACGGGCCATTGATAACTCGCTAGTTACAGAGCACACTCTTCTCGTGACAGATGATGGCGTGCAAGTACTCACAGCGTCAAGTGAAGAGTCTCCTGGTGGCCCGATACCGATGCCAACCCTTCGGGCTACGGCGAGCTAGAAAGCAAAAGCAGACAGAAGTACGCAAGTACAATTTGAAATTGTATCAAGGCTGGGTATCAGGTCGGGGAAAAGCTAATAAACATAGATGAAATCCTCATTCTTCAAATCTGTGACATCTTCAAATGCGCGCTCGCCGACATTCTCCTCCATCTGATTGAGCGCTTCGTTGGGATCGTCAGCCTGGCCATGGCCCATCATGCTCCTGTCGGTAATGTGCTCGGATTTGTTCAAAGCCACTCTCCGCTTTGCCTGCCGCCTGTTGAGAATGCGAATGAGAAGCATGCCCGCGACGATGAGCGCCACCAAGACAATGAAGAGGGCCAGGTTGACGCGCAAACCTCTCGTGTACCGAGGCTTCTCGCTCGGTCTGAACAGGAGCGGGCCGATAATGTTTCCCACGCTGGCGCCGATGAAAAGCATCGCGGTGGTGACTTTGCGCTTGGTGTCGCCGCCCGTGTTTTGCCCGGACCACGAGTAGATGAGCGGCGAGATACCGGGGTACACGGAGAGGATATAGTACCCGACGAGCAAGACGGCGCGATTGCTGGGTCCGCGGCCGATGACAAGAAGAAGGGCACAGCCTGCGATGGGAGGGAGGCAGAGAAGAATCAAGACAATGGACTTCATACCGATGCGGTTGGAGAGCCATGCACCGCCGAGTGTCGCAATCATTTGGACGGCACCAAAGGGCATGTTGAACAAAATGGTGGTGAATTTGTCGAATCCAAAGGATTCAATGATGAGGGGCCCGAACGTTGAGATGCCACCACTCGGAATTCTGAACGCATGTTAGAAAGTGCATGTGAGAGCAACGGCGAATGGCTTACGAGATGATGAGCATCAAGAAAAACCAGAGATATGTCTTTAAGTCCAGAAAAGCTTCTAGGACATGCTCCCACTTCCAGACGCCAGAACCGATGCCCATCTGGTTCATACGAAGTCGCTCAATTGCGACGAGCTTTTCCTCGTAGTTGAGGAACTTTGCCTCCATGGGCGAATCAGGCATGAGGAAGAACATGACGATGGAAAATGCAACCGTAATACATCCGCAGAAGAGAAAGATGATTTGGTAAGAGTGGAGGTGCGAGTCGATATGGCCGAGCCCGTATGTCAACAGACTACCAAGCTATCAGAAAGTTACTAACAGAACGTATAGCGTGGCGAAGCAGTTGACAATGGACTCACCATGTTGACCATACCGAGCATAGCGTACCACGCGGCATTACGAGTAGTTTGCTCGCGACGGCGATACCACATCTGTACCACGGCAATAAACGTCGGCGCTTCTCCGTGTTAGCCTAAGAATGGAGGCTGTGGTACCCAAGGCCGCCGCCGTCTAGCTTACCCACTGATGCCTCAAAGGCGCCGAGGAGCAATCTCGCCGCCATCAAACCCCCAAAGTCCTTTGCCCCCGTCATGCCACACAGCACCGCGCCCCAGCAAAATACCATGACGGAGATGAACTTTCCGAGCGGAAACTTGACGAGGCTGTAGGCCACGACGGGCTGGAAGACGAGCTGCGCGACGTAGACGACTGACCCGAGCCACGAGAACTCGTCTCCTGCTAGATTGGTGTCTCTGATGAGGCCAAATACTGAGGCGTAGGAGAGCGTGGTCTTGTCAAGAGACTGCAGACAGTAGACGAAGAGGATGATGGGAAGCAGTCGCAGGTCAATTTTGCGGAGGATGGTTTTGTCGTCTTGGGGCGTGACCATGACTCGGTGCCCGGCTTGCTGTAGAAACAGCGCTGCCTTGTCTTGACCACGAGCGACAATCTTGCTTGCCTCTACGTCGCTGGAACTCGCCTCCAGGTGAGCGACGTTGGTGGTGTCTTTACCTTGCGCCTGCATCTTGATGTGTGTACCTTGGAACGTTGGCTGCTTGTACGTGTACTGAGATGTCCTGTAAGAGCACGGGGCCTCCCAAGACGGGATGAACAGCTCATGAAACTTGTTGGGGATGCAGCGGTAATTATAGGCGGAATACAGACAGCTGAGTCGTCCCGGCTAGCGCTACCCTCCTCAACCGCTTTGTGAAGAACAACCGGCGCTTCGTCAACTTGGGATGATGGTTCCCCGTGGGGAAGACAAGGCAAAACTATGGGGTTCGGCAATTGGCCATGGTGTGCGACGTCGGTGTTCGGGAGCTTTCTCCAGTCGGCGGTCGGGATAATTGTCACGTGCACGTGCACACGTGCACACCACACAGATAGCCCCTAGCTAGACACATACATAGACTGGCTAAATACATTATTATTAAGTCCACTCTATAATCTAGTAGCAATTATACTAAAATTTTTAAAAGACCTTTAGCCTAGAGCCACTAGCCTACTAGAGCGTCTAGCACTAGGAAAGTATCTTCTTATCTTTATCTACCTAATCTTATATATCTAATAATAAAGCCTAATAGCTTAAGGTGCTTATAAATATATAATAATTAGATATAGTTTAGTATAAATAGGGTAAATATATATTCTTACTACTAGACCTAGCTAAACTTAAGTACCTCCTTATATAGCTAGTATATATCTAATATATTACTAACTACCTAGAGCTAGAACTAGGCTTACTAGCTTAACTCTTATAGCTACTTAAATCCTAGTAGACTTATATTATGCCTTATATATATATTAAGGGAAATCCTCTAATAAAAATAATATAGTACTAGTAAGAGTAGAGTACCTAAATCCCTAAGGCGATAATAAGGGAAGGCCTATAGCCCTAGTTAGGAAGTATAGAGCTAATATATATCGCTAATAGTATAGTAGGAAAGGAATTAGTAGTTAGAGCTGCCTAGACCTAGGCCTAGGCCTAGGTCTAACCTAGAAGATAGGAAGGAGTATTATAAACTATATAAATAATAAACCTTTTTAGCCTACTTTCCCCCTTAATATTAGAAATAAGAACCTTATTATCCCTCTTATCTCTTCCCTCTATATTATAGTCTTCCTTATTTATAGCCTCTAGGATATATTAGCTAGTCTATATTATATATTATTT
>JAPFRM010000879.1:0-10809 GCA_030778325.1 Beauveria medogensis | reverse complement strand
CGGCGTATTCACCAGCGGCCTCCAAGCCCCCCCCCCCCCCCCCCCATGTCTCCAGCTGGCGCTAACAAACAGCTAATTACAATGCCATCACACGCTTGGCCCGCAGGAAATATCCGTGCCTGCAACCCTGCCACCTATGTACGAAACAAAGAGGTACTGTACATGCCGGTACAGACAACGGTTGCGATCGACGAATACTGGTACTGGCCAGTGGTAGCTCGACAACGCCAAGGAGGTGCTTGGAGTCTTGGGACGCCATCTTGGCCCTTTGTTTGCGGGTAGTCGGTGCTTTGCAACGGTCCAAGCTCCGTCATGTTAACGGCCTACTGCATGGAGACCTCGTACTATTGTCCACCTGCATTCGCCCCCCCCCCGGAAATGTGTCGCCCAGTCACACACCCAATTCAGGTTGGCGGTGGCGTCGCTGAATGTACGGAGTAGTCATGATACGGAGCACAAAGTTAATATAACTAGAGGCCCAGCCCGCGTCCTCCCCCGACGTGCCCCCTTCCCCCTTCCACATCCCCGTATCGCTCATACATTCGTTATATCAAGCCATTCGCTGCTTCGCTTTGCCTTTCGTTTAATCATCATCTAATACCCAAATACTACCAATCTAATACCTCTTCAAAATGCGCTTCACTGCTGTTCTCGCTCTCGGCGCCGCTGTCGCCGTCTCGGCCCAGTCCTCTACCACCAGTGCCTCGGCTCCCAGCTCCTCTCAGGATGCTTGCATCAACAGCTGCGCCGGCGATCTCAAATGCGTCGCTCGCTGTAAACTTGTACGTATATAAGCCTCGCTACACGAGTTGCTCATTTCGCACATGCACGAGGCCCAGATCTGTCTGGGCAAGCAGGGCATGGTCTTGTCCAAGGCCACTTACAGACAAGCCCGCGAACCCTACTCTACTCCTGCTCTGATCCTATTCTACTCCTACTCGAAATTCCTGCTACCGCCTTCTTCCTTTGCTTGCTCCCGAATGACTGACACATTTCTGTAGGTCCCTGCGCCCAACGACGATCAGGCCAACCAGACCACCAAGTGCTCCGCCGATTGCCCCCAGGGTAACGGCAGCCCTGCCGAGACGGATGCGTTTGCCCAGTGTCTCAAGGCCTGCCGCGACAAGTACTACTTCACCCCGGGATCTGGCACTCCTGACGACGGCTCCGCCGGCAACTCTGGCTCCAGCGTCAGCAGCTCCGCCGCCGCCACGGCATCTAGCGCCGCCTCGAGCGCTGCTTCCAGCGCTGCTTCCAGCGCTGCTTCCAGCGCCGCCTCGAGCGCCAGCTCCCAGGTCAGCGCCGCCTCTGGCTCTGCCTCCAGCTCTGCTGCATCTGCTTCCCAGAGCGCCTCCAGGACCTCGGCCGGCTCCTCTGGCTCGTCGACCACCTCCGCCAGCGCGACCGCTTCCTCCACCCAGAACGCCGCCGCTGGCCTGACTGGTGTCTCCGCCGCTGGCCTCGGCCTCGTCGCTGCCCTCTTTGCTCTGTAAATTATGCCGCTTCTTGTTTCCTTGTGGAATTGCGTTGAGCTACGTCACGTGTTTTCGATGTGGCGTGAGGATGTAATGCGATCAGGATGTTCAAATGGCAGCGGGCCAGGGGTGGACTGGCAAGTCGTAATGGGCAAGTCATATATAGATTGTTGATCTGGGGTCGCAATTTGCGGCGCCAGGCTTAATACATCACAGTTCATCTCTGGACTTTCTTGTCTCGTTAGCTTGTTCGCCAAGAGCTCCATCGTGCATGAGTTCTCATACACGACTTTGAGTGAGGCAAGTTGGAGTCTTGTAACCCATTTGAGCGCCGAAGAATCCCTTCCGCACCTGTAGTGGCCAAGCTCCCCTTTGGATATTTCGATCGCAGAGTTTATTAGTCACTGCGCTACTTTCGACGACGACCTAAAGATCCCGAGATGCAATGTCCGGGCCAGGCGAACTTTGCGCAGCTATTCATCTGGCGGGTGTAATGACAGCCCTTAACTCTTCCAATCTAATAAACGTCGAGTCACGATGTATCAACGGCATCTGGATTGTCTAGGGCAAATTAGCAGTCGTTCCTGGTCAGAAAGCAAACCGTCATCAGTGGCATGCCATCGGGAGCTTTGCCCAGGCGAGCATTTTAGTGTGGAGAGCCGGCCGATGGTGGCTGTGGGACAAATTCTGGAAAGAGGTTGTTGATAAGAGAACCTGGAAATGGGCCCCTTACTAATCTTGTCTGAGCCGATGTGTGCTTTGCAGTTAGTCAAGGGAAACGCCCACAAGCGCGTCTCTGTTTAAGTGCATGACTCGTCCGCGACACTCAGGATAGACTTGATTTGGCAATTATTGTTCATGCGCGACATCCGTCCATTGACTGCTTCGCAGGCAGGCACACGTGGCCTGGAGAGTCTTCGAGGTGAGCCAGAGGTGAGTGCCACGAGTGCTCCACTGCAATAGCTCTTTGGGGCAGGTAGTACCTTTGTACTTACTTACTAAGGTACAGGTAGCGGCTGGTGCTCCTACCATTCTGGGCATAGGGAACCAGTTAGCAGCAGCGAGGACAAAGAATTACTACTATCAGTATTTATTAAAGACAGAATTTGCAGTAGTGTCTTCAGCAGCAAACAAAGTTCAAGGTGCATTTTCGTCGTATCAAATCTGGTCAACACGGACCCATCGCACTCTCTGAGGCGGCTCCTGGGAGCGGTTTTCGACAGCATTCTACCGTCATCCCAGCCAGAAGGGTCACTGGAGACCAGGCATCTGCCGCCGTAGGGCTCCTGTAAATGCGCTCTGGGGCACCTGGACCGCTTTCGGATTTCGTTAGCACAGGGCGACTCGCGCTGAGAAACGGCTAAATTATTAACAAAGAGAGCTAAAGACGCACGAAAGATGCACCAAACGAGTACCAAAGAGGCGCGGAAGAGGCACCAGAAAGGCCTCGAAAGGCCACAGGATGGCAACATTGAAGTCCCCACCTAGTTGTAGCTCGACCAACCCCCGCATAAATTTTAGGGTCCTCAAATCAACGTGTCCTTTATGTCGGGGTAGCTTTCCTCATCTAAGACCCGACTTCCTTCATCGTTTGCCTCTTTCCCTCCATCTCTCTTCTTCTGTTCAACCTCACCCTTGGTATTTCTGTCTGCCCTTTTGAGTGAGCGCTGGGTCGTCATTGGCACATTTTTGCCCATCTGCCAGTTTCTCTTTTGATTTCCCCTCATCTGTCTCCCCTTTCCCTGGCTCATCTGTCCACCTTTAGCCATCATGAAGTTCAACTCTGTTGCCGCTGCCACTGCGGCCGTCGTGCTCGCTGGAGTCGCCCACGCTGACGAGGCTGAGGCTTCGCCCGTTGCCGTCGAGCTTCCCATCTTCACTGTGAGTCTACCTCGTCTCAATGGCAACAGTCGCGTCGTCGATGCCGGCTACGACCTAAAAGCGCACCTCGCTGATCCCACCCTCCTCTAGCCCACCGCCATCAAGGCCGACTTCCTCGAACAGTTTACCGATGATTGGGAGAAGCGCTGGAAACCTTCCACCGCCAAGAAGGATATGAAGGGCGCCGACAAGGAGGAAGAGGAATGGGCCTACGTCGGTCAGTGGGCTGTTGAGGAGCCTACCGTCTACAAGGGCACCGAGGGCGACAATGGTCTCGTTGTCAAGAACCCTGCCGCCCACCACGCCATCTCGGCCAAATTCCCCAAGAAGATTGACAACAAGGGCAAGACCCTCGTCGTCCAGTACGAGGTCAAACTTCAGAGTAAGTTCAAGTCACTCGATCCATCGCCGTGCAATCGCTGACCTGGCTTCGCAGACGGCCTCGAGTGTGGTGGTGCCTACATGAAGCTTCTCCGCGACAACAAGGCTCTTCACCAGGACGAGTTCAGCAATGCTACTCCCTACGTCATCATGTTTGGTCCCGACAAGTGCGGCCACACCAACAAGGTGCACTTCATCTTCAACCACAAGAACCCCAAGACTGGCGAGTACGAGGAGAAGCACCTCACCTCTCCCCCTTCGGCCAAGATTGTCAAGACAACCGAGCTCTACACTCTGATTGTCAACCCCAACAACACCTACGCCATCCGACAGAACGGCGAGGAGGTCAAGTCCGGTTCTCTTCTCGAGGACTTTTCTCCCGCCGTCAACCCTCCCGCCGAGATCGACGACGAGAAGGATACCAAGCCCGAGGACTGGGTTGATCAGGCTCGCATTCCTGACCCCGAGGCCAAGAAGCCTGAGGACTGGGATGAGGAGGCTCCCTTCGAGATTGTCGACGAGGATGCTACCAAGCCTGAGGACTGGCTCGAGGAGGAGCCCCTTACCGTCGCTGACCCCGAGGCTCAGAAGCCCGAGGATTGGGATGATGAGGAGGATGGTGACTGGATCGCTCCTACCGTTCCTAACCCCAAGTGCGCCGATGTCTCTGGCTGTGGTCCTTGGGAGAAGCCCCTGAAGAAGAACCCCGACTACAAGGGCAAGTGGACCGCCCCCTACGTTGACAACCCCGACTACAAGGGACCTTGGGCTCCTCGCAAGATCAAGAACCCTGCCTATTTCGAGGACAAGACTCCCGCCAACTTTGAGCCCATGGGAGCTGTAAGTGCTTTTTCAACCTCAGACGCCAACGACTTGAACTAACAATTCTCAGATTGGTTTCGAGATCTGGACTATGCAGAGTGACATCCTCTTTGACAACATCTACATTGGTCACTCGGTAGCCGACGCTGAGAAGCTTGCTGCCGAGACGTTTGCTCCCAAGCACGCCGCCGAAAAGGCTCTGGCTGAGGCTGACAAGCCCAAGCCTGAGGACCCCAAGTCGCCCTCTGACCTCAAATTCCTCGATGACCCTGTCCTCTACGTCCGTGAAAAGGTTGATCTGTTCCTTACTATTGCTCAGCGCGACCCCATCGAGGCCGTCCGATTCGTCCCCGAGGTCGCTGCTGGTATTGGCGCCATTCTCGTCTCCTTCATTGGTCTTGTCCTTACCCTCATTGGCTTCGGCAGCGGCCCCGCTCCCGCTCAGGGAAAGAAGGCTGAGAAGAGCAAGAAGGAGGAAGGCTCCAAGGCCACCACGACTGGTGCCGATAAGGGCAAGGGTGAAGCTACTAAGCGTAATACCCGTAGCCAGAACTAGAGCACATGTACAGATCTGAGATGGGGATGGAGGGCAGTGGAAGGCATGACGAGGCGGAATACCAAAATGAAATTACTCGTGATTAAAGCTGGAATTTGAGATGAAGCCAGATGTGTACGTTTGTACGACGCAATGTTTTAAGCCATCAAGTTAGAGCTGTGTGGGGATGCTAGTTGGCAATTTTGCCAGAATTAGAATTAGGAAATGTGATTTTACTTGATTAAATCACTGAGATGGATTGCTGAAGACATGTTGATAAGTAACTTGTCAAGACGAAATGTGTCACTTGTGAGATGAGTTCAAAGTCGCCAAGCTTTGCAAGTGACCAAGGATTCCCAAGAAATACCAGTGCATTGAAATTGCTCCGCTTGTTCCACCTTGAATCAGATCTGGGTAGATGCGCCCTCTGGGTAACTTGGTGGGTAGCCCGCACGGTGTCTACAAAGTCGTCATGGTGGCTCACGACCAGCCAACAGGGAGAGCGTTTGTCGAATGTTGAAGCCATCGTGGGCGGACAGCCAAGCAACCCCCCTCGCCCCCCATCGTGCCGGTAACGGAGAAAAGCGAGACGCTGCATTCAAGTACAAAACGGGTTGCGCCCTCGGCCACTGCGGAAGCCGGCGGCCTAGCAAACTGTGTGGGTGAAAAGGCTGGGGGGACCCACAATGTTTCTCGAATACCCCGACCGTAACCGCGCCTTCTGGTACTTGCAAACCGTTCCGACCCCACGGCCGGTCTGGACAAAGAACAAACCCGCCCCAGATAAGAAGCCCCCAAAGGTCCTTTCCTTTTCCTGTTCTTTGCTTTCCAAGATTTTTGTAGGTTGTTTTCCTCTAGACATCTTGACCATATCCTACAATCCTTCTAGCGATTGGAACGCCGATCGTCTCCGTTGATTGTAAAGATGCGTCGGCTCATCTCCCGCAGCGTCTCTGTCAGCGTCGCCACCCGCTCACCCGCCTCGTCTGCTGCTCCTCGCTCCTCGCTCGCCGCCATGTCGTCGTCGTCGTCGTCGTCGAACAAGAGCAGCCAGGCCGCCGTGGCCGCACGACGCATCCACGCCACGGCCAGGCAGATGCGTCCTGCCGCCGCGGCGGCCACTCTGACCTCGACCGCCACCAGCTACCCGACGACGCACGACAAGATCCAGTCGGTCGAGGACACGCCCTACTTTGTCGATAACAAGTTTGTCCAGTCCAAAGCGTCCAGCTTTATTGATTTGCCCGACCCGGCCACCAACAACCTCGTCACCCGCGTTCCGCAAATGACCGACGAGGAGATGAAGGCCGCCGTCGCCAGCGCCGAAAAGGCGTTTGAGACGTGGCGCAACACGTCGGTGCTGCATCGCCAGCAAATCATGTTCAAGTTTGTCGCCCTCATCCGCGAGAACTGGGACCGCCTCGCCGCCAGCATTACCCTCGAACAGGGCAAGACCTTTGCTGACGCCAAGGGCGACGTCCTGCGGGGTCTGCAGGTCGCCGAGGCGGCTTGCGGCGCCCCCGAGCTGCTCAAGGGCGAGGTGCTCGAGGTTGCCAAGGACATGGAGACGAGAACGTACCGCGAGCCATTGGGCGTTGTCGCCGCCATTTGCCCTTTTAGTAAGACGAACATGACCATGTATAACTGTCCAGGCCTTGCTAATTGATTCACCTAGACTTTCCCGCCATGATTCCTCTCTGGTGCATCCCTATTGCCACCATTACCGGCAACACCCTCATCCTGAAGCCCTCGGAGCGCGACCCCGGAGCGGCCATGATTCTGGCCGAGCTCGTGCAAAAGGCGGGTTTCCCCGACGGCGTCGTCAACGTCATCCACGGCGCGCACAAGACTGTCGACTTTATCCTCGACGAGCCCGCCATCAAGGCCATTAGCTTCGTCGGCGGCAACAAGGCCGGCGAGTACATCTTCTCGCGCGGCTCCGCCAACGGCAAGCGCGTGCAGGCCAACCTTGGCGCCAAGAACCACGCCGCCGTCCTGCCCGACTGCAACAAGAACCACTTCATCAACAGCGTCGTTGGTGCCGCCTTTGGCGCGGCCGGCCAGCGCTGCATGGCCCTTAGCACCCTCGTTATGGTCGGCGAGACCAAGGAGTGGCTGTCCGAGGTGGCCGAGAGCGCTCAGAAGCTCAAGGTCGACGGCGGCTTCGAAGACGGCGCCGACCTTGGCCCCGTTATCTCCCCGCACAGCAAGGATCGCATCGAGAAGCTCATCGCGTCGGCCGAGAAGGAGGGCGCCACCATCCTGCTCGACGGCCGCGGCTTCGCGCCCGCCAAGTACCCCAACGGCAACTTCATCGGCCCCACCATCATCTCCAACGTGACCCCAGACATGACGTGCTACAAGGAAGAGGTTTTCGGCCCCGTCCTCGTCTGCCTCCACGTCGACACCATTGACGACGCCATCGACCTCATCAACAAGAACGAGTACGGCAACGGCGTCGCCATCTTCACCAAGTCGGGCCCAACGGCCGAGACGTTCCGCCGCAACATCCAGGCCGGCCAGGTCGGCATCAACGTCCCCATCCCCGTCCCTCTGCCCATGTTCTCCTTTACCGGCAACAAGAAGAGCATCGCCGGCGGCGGCGCCAGCACCTTTTACGGCAAACCTGGCATCAACTTTTACACGCAGCTCAAGACGGTCACGGCCCTATGGCAGAGCAACGACGCCGTGGCTAAGAAGGCGTCGGTAGCTATGCCGACACTGCAGTAAGGAGGCGATGAAGAGGGAGGGCTGGGCTTGTTGTGTTTGATACTATGAAGTAGTTTTAATTTGGCAATGGAATAGGTCAAATTCACCAAATAAAAAAGCTCGACTTGTTATCAAGACTCTAGTTGTTGGCACGTGAAAGTATTGACATGTGTGTGAATATGCGTGCCACGACGTTGGCAACTTGCCGGGAGGTAATGTACCCTGATATCAGGTTGTATTGACCTACTTTTCCTCTACTAGATCAGAATAGAATAAGGGGCAAATATTTTTCTTTTTCTCTTTTTTTTTGGCGTGTCGAATCGGCTGTGGTGAGTGCTCACCAGACAGGACGCCTTGTTACCCACACTGTTGGCTGTTGACTGGCCAGGGAGTAGGTAATGATGCTGCTGCGCTGCGCCACGACAAATGGCGGCGGTCTATCGCGGCATAGGCAAGGCAGAGCGTGCGCGTGGTGAGTGCGCCCATGCAACACGAGACAAGGGGAACCTACCAGATCCAGATTAATCTTACTAACAAAAAGGTCCTTTATAACAAAATCTGAAGCAACGGTGCCTATGTCCGTCCCGCGCACTAAACTGCATGGAGATAATTTTCGACATGGGCAACTTTCATTGTGGAAACACCTTTAGTTTGATGGAAACCCACACTGCGATGGATACTGATCATCTTGAGCATTTCACATACCAAGAGCACAGCCTCGCCGTGATTCACTAAACTAATTTTCGTCATCATCAAAGGCTCTTGTCGCAGATTTCCCCCGCCTGTGAATCGGACAAGTTTCCCCCGTATCCGATTATGTAGCCCTTTCCCTCCTCACTCATCTCTTTTGTCGGGGAGAACATGCAAGCCACCAAACCACACCTTGATACATTTTATGCGCAAACGACCCGGGGGGGGGGGCTGGATTTGTCCATCTGAAAATCCGCCCAAGAAGAGAAAACCACACCTAGGCTATTTCTATTTTCCGAAAATCTTAAATCTAGTACTCTCAAAAATAGCCTTTCCGCTACTGCCGTCGGTCTTCGACCCCAAGGTTTGCTGCTAATACAGTTTCTGCTAATACAACTCAATGCAAAGTCACATGGGCAGCCCACTGGCCGCCGCCACCTCGCGGCCACGATGACAACGCGAACATCGTCGATGCGCCTTTCTCCCACATACACTTCAAGCAACCAGCGCGAGGACGACGACGACGACGACGACGAGCATGATATCCGCCGCCGCCGTTGGGGCAGCTTAACCCTGTGCAAGCTGCGCGACAGCATCATCCGCGGACCCGCGCTCTCCAAATCCTCGGCCGCCGCCGCGAGTGCGCTCCGGCCCTCATCCCGGACTCGTCTCCGGCCCACAACGTCATCATCATCATCATCGACAGTCGCTACCACCACCACAACCACCACAACCACCACCACCAACACCACCATCATGGACCTCGCCGACTTGCCATACACCATCTTTGCCGAGATCATCTCGTACCTAGCGCCGCGCGAGACCATCGCCGCGCGGCGCCTGTCCCGGGCCGTCTACGCAGCGCTGACCCGTGACGAGCTGTGCATCAGCCTACTCCTGCATTATTTCCCCCGCGCCATCGAGTCCCGCGAATTGCGGCTTCTTCTGCGCCGCAGCGACCACGCCCTTCTCGACCGCGTGCCCTGGTCCCGCGCGCTCGCCGCGACCGCCCGCCGCTACCACCACCTCGGCACCGCAACACCCCGCGTGACGGAGACGGTGCTTGCGCCCACGGCGGACAAGACCGACGACCACCTGCTGCGCGGCGTCACGCCCTGGCACCGCGTGCTGCGCCTCGACGACAAAACGGCCACTTTCCACTACTGGGACCCCTCGTGGACGTGCGACGCCGCCGCCGGCCTGCTCGTGCACCCGGTCGACGGGCGGCGCTACGCCCTGCGGGACCTCGACACAGGCCGGACGTGGCCGGTGCCGTTTGCGACCGAGGGCAGAATGGTGCGGCGCGTGCGCCTGAATCACGGCACCTTGATCATTGAGTGGTGCGAGAAGCAGGCCATGCGCGAGGACGCCGGCGCGCACCGGCACTTTGCCACGTTCTACGCCGTCGGGAGGAGGGCGCAGGGCACGAGCGACGCCAGCCACCAAGAGGATCTGTACACGGTAAGAAGATACGCAAAGGATATAATACCCAGCAACGACGACGACGGAGAGGCGGGAGGGGCGGCGGAATGCGCCGTGACGTTTCGCGCCGAGTGGAAGATTCACCGTCTCGGGCTCCTGCTGCGCCACCAGGACCGCTTCTTCTCTGCGCACAACAGCACCCACTACGCAATCTACATATGGCAGCCCTCGCGCTCGCCGTGGGGCGAGGACGAGCCGCGGGAGAGGCTCGTCATCTGGGAGATTGACGCCGTGGCGTTTGGCGGCGGCCCGCACATCATTGCGCAGCTGGCCGACCCGCAGCTCGACCACTGGGGCGTCCGGCAGCGCGGCACGCCCACGCTGCGATGCCTCCGCCTCGACGACTGCACCTGGGATCCCGCGACGCGCACCACCGTGGGACACGTCTTCTTCGTCGAGGAGGAGCACCGCTGGTCCGCCGGCCCGCACAGCAGCACGACGCCGCCGCGCCTGCACCACGTCAAGACAACCGGCATCCCGCTGACCGGCGGCCCGCGCTGGGTTGACGAGTGCGGCAAGGTCCAGCCCGATGTGAGCCAGATGCAATTTTGCTGGCGTGGCACCCGACCGCCCGGCGGCGGGCCGGGGGCCGCCGGCCGCGTTGCCGAGATGGAGACGTGGGCCGGCCGGTGTCCGTGCTGGCGCCACGACGACTTTCCGTACCTGACTGTCTGCGAGGCCAATGACGCCGCCGCCGGCGTGCGTTTCAGCGCCCGCCACTGCTTCATGCTCGAGACCCTGTCCGTTCACATCAAGCCCAGGCTGCGCATCCACGGCGTCGCGCGACCCGCTGAGCCCCGCCCGCGCCGCGCATTGTCGTCGTCGTCGTCGTCG
>JAPFRM010000877.1:0-12780 GCA_030778325.1 Beauveria medogensis | reverse complement strand
ATATATATATATATATATAGTAGCCATGGACCTCGACTTGATGCTCAACTCAAGGATTCGGTGAAATAATGTACAGAAAATTGAGCAAGCCATAGACCACGAGCAGTGACTTGGCTCAAGTTGGTATTGAATAGAAAAACAGAACATCGCAAACAGATGACAATACAACGCTCGAGATCATTTCGCTAATAAATATACACAAATTCGTCATTCTCCTTGTCGGTGAGATCCTTGAAAGCATTCTGCCCAAGGTGCTGCTCCGAACCCCCCTCTTCAGCGCCCGCGGCGTCGTTGTCGGCCTGGATATCATGATAGTGCTGCTGCATGGAATGGTCGACAACCTTGGCCTCTTTCCCGTTACGCACGCGCCTCTTCTCCTGCAGCTTGTTGAGCATGACGAGGTTGGCCCACTGGATGAGGATGACGGCGATGAGGGCGATAAAGATGCCGAGGCAGGCGCGCAGGCCTGGCTTGTATTCGGGCGCGTCGGCGCTGTTAAAGAGGATGGGGCCGACAATGTTGCCGGCGGAGCTGGCGGCGTTGTACAGGCTCATGACGACCGACTTCTTGGTGGTGCCGGCCGTGTTGCCGACGATCCAGGTGACGATGAGAGGGTTGCCGCCAAAGAGGAAGGCGAGGAGGTAGTAGCCGACGAGGAGGGCCGCGCGGGCCGAGTCGTCGCGCTTGACAGAGTAGAGCACGGCGAGGCCGGCGACGACGGGCAGCACAAAAAGCACGAGGATGGCGCCCTTGAGCTTGGCCTTTTGCGCGAGGTAGCTCGCGAGGAGGATGACCATGAGTTGCAGGGCGCCAAAGGGCATGTTGAGCAGGGTGGACGTGTACTTATCAAAGTGAAGACCGCTGATGATGAGGGGCCCAAAGGTGTTGGCGACGCTGGCGCCAATGTTGAGCAGCATGGCCATGATCATCCAGATCCACGACTTGGGCTCCAAGATGGCCTCGACGAGATGCTTCAACTTGAACTCACGATTGCCCGTGCCCGTTTGGTTCGCGCGGAGTCTTTCAATGGCTTGGACTTTTTCGTCGTCTGTGAGAAAGCGGGCAGAGGGAATGTCGTTGTCAAGTTTCCAATAGACAAAGGGAGCGGAAACGACGGTAATCAAGCCGACGAATAAAAAGATGCTGTATCAATGCGTCAGTCAAGGTTTTGGTCAGCTGCTGGTTGAGATGATGTTTACATTTGCCACTCTTTGAGAATGTCAGATTTGATATGTCCCAGTCCAAACGACAAGGCGGCAGCTAGGATCGTGGCGAGACCATTGGTGCCATACCACGCGGCAATGCGGATGGGCTGCTCGGCGCGGCGATACCACTGGCTGGTGATGATGCTGAAGAGCGGCAAGCATCCGGCCTCGAAGAGTCCGAGAAAGAAGCGGGTGGCCAATAGATGGCCAAAGTTGCTGCTGGCAGCCATGCAGGCTTGGGCAATGCCCCAGCCCAGACACAGGGAGGGCATGAGGATGCGGTGGGGGACCTTTACAATGAGGTACGAGGAAAAGGGCTGCCAGGCGAGCTGGGCAATGGCGGCCATGGAGCCGACGAGCGAGTACTGGTTGCCGGTGAGGCCGGTGTCCTCTTTCAGGCCGTAGGTGGCGCCGTAGCCAAGGACAGACTTGTCGAGGATCTGGAGAAAGTAGACCCAGACGAGGATGGTGAGGATGACGCGGTCCGTCTTGCGGCAGATGCGGCGGCTGTCCTCCTCGGTGAGATGAACCGGGGTCGCAGCGCCGGTGCCGACGACGGCGGCGGCAACGTCGTCGTGCTTGTTGGCGGGCTTGGTGGTGGGCGGCGTGGAGCTGCTGGCGTCGTCGCCGAGGGAGGGACGCGGACGCATCTCGTGGTGGGCGACCTCGTTGTCGTGCTTGGAGTCGTAAGAATCCATCGTGGTTCAGCGAGAAGAAGACGACGGCGGTGGAGGCAAGTCGCATGTGAGAAGTGGCATGGGGTAGAAGGAGAAGGATGCTTCGATGGCAATTGGAGAGGGCAACTTGTTTATAGCACGGCAAAGACCAAACGCCTTTGGGTGGGATGCCATCGCCGTTGTGCCAAGTCGAGTTTGGTCGACAGGTGACTTAGCTCTTGAGACCAAGCGACAGACTAGAGTAATTTGAGGACTAGTCATGACGCTAACAGCTCTTTCCCCCACTCCCTCCACGCCTGAATTAGCGCCATCGACCTCTGATTGAACCGCTAATAGCAGCCGGCTATAGGGAGCTACAGGTGGCTGCAGACTGGGACCTGCAGGCAGCTACTGGTACAGCGGCAGTCACAGGACGTGGCAGCTGGAACAAGCTCCAAGCAGCCCTGTTCGTGGCCGCAATGTGGCTGTTATAGCGGTCTGTTATTGCGGTCTGCAGCTGGCGTGCTCCCCCACGTACTTGAGTAACATGTCATCCGGCATCCCTCGAACAAGAGCCATGGTTATTTTTAAAAACCCCCAAAAAATCCATCTTGGCTTGCCTTTGGTATCGAGGAGCTACATCTGCGCATTCTTCTTTTTAAACATTCGATGATACGAGTGTGATGATGTAGACCGCTCTGTCCTGGCCGGCAGTTTCCGGGACGCCAAAGGGCGCAACAAGGTGCAATGAGTCAATTGCCGAACCCATACCCGCCGCCCATTACCGAGCACCACTACTCGCGCACACCACTTGCTACAGCAATGCTCTTGTGCAAGCTAAACAAAAGAGGCGCTGCCACAACTAACATCTACAAAGCCAAATTAATTTCATGCGCCGCCGGCAATGATCCGACTACTTCCAGATCGTGCCGGCATCTGCGTCCAATCCTCCATGACTTGTTGTGTTTTTGAAAGGTTAATATCAGGGCAATCAATTAGATGCCCATCTGATATCCTGCGAGATATTTCATGAACAAGGTCAACGTCCCCCAGATTCATTGGCCCGCAGGCAAGCATCTTGTCCTCCCGCCTCCGTGGGGTGATGTGATGGCATTCTGCGGGGGAGCCCGATCATAAGCCGACTGGCGATTGACACTCAAAAGCCGAGCGCCGTTTGATTCTTGGCGAGCCAGCAATAGCCGTCTAGCACCGTCTTGCCGAGTCACAAGTCTTGCTAATAAGTTAGTAAATGGATAGCCTGGTTATTGACATCAATCAGCCTTCAGGAGTGCTTAATCTTTTTATGCCATTGTTCAATATTTACTACCCCCCCCCCCCTTTTCACGTCGAAACTCTTTTCACATCGGAACACGTTTCCGCACTCCGAAATGACTGCCTCTGGTCCCCTGCAGCCCACCGTCCTGGTCGTCTGCGGCCCCGCGGCATCAGGCAAAAGCTCCATCGCCCAGGCCTTGGCCGACGAGTTTGCATTCCAGTACATTGAAGGCGACAGCGTACGACGTCTTCTCGACTCCCCGTGTTCAATGCTATTCCTGACATTTGCTCGAAACTGACTTGTAACTTTAACCTTTCAGCATCACCCGCAAAGCTCCATTGACAAGATGAGCAGCGGCATACCACTCTCGGACGACGATAGGTGGGACTGGCTCGTCGGGCTTAGGGAGCTGGCCAAGGAGACACTCCAAGCAGGCCACCGTGGCGTCGTCGTGTCCTGCAGCGCTCTGAAACATACATACAGAGATGTCATTCGGATCCTTGCCGAGCAACGGCCTGGGGTCTTGCTGCGCTTCGTCTACCTCAAAGTCAGCCCCGAGGTTCTGCTGGCGAGAATCAAGGCCAGAAGCGGTCATTTTATGAAGGACAGTATGCTCCAGAGCCAACTGGATAGCCTAGAGGAGCCACGCATTCACGAAACGGATGTTCTGACTGTTGACGCTGATGTTGGGTTGTCTGACGTCACGAGCAATGTAATTTCCAGCGTGCGAACTGCTGCCATTATCTGAATGGTGCCGATCTTAACAATAGACTATGAGGGAATATAAGTAGACGAAATGATAATCGAACGACTTTTAACATAAAACAAATTCTGCATTCAGCTCATGACAGTGGATTTCATCCCAGTTCCTGTTATTGCTGTATCGCTGCGGCTATTGGCAGGCATGTCTAGGTGGGGAAGCCTGGCGCGGGGATTCCATCGGTCTGCATTATTGGCGGCGCTATACCATGACCTAACTTCTGCTCGGGTCTTTCACAAAGCAAAACTGCCAAATTAACTAATTGTTTGCAAGATGACGACTCTTTCTCTTAACGAAGTTGACAATCGCGTTCAGGGCCGGCTTGCCCTAGTTACAGGAGCGAGGTGAGGGACCCGCGCGCCGCGGTCGCATACCGCCATCACAGCAGCCCCCCCTGTTATTAACCAGTCATGATAATAGTGGCGGAATAGGATCAGGGTGCGCCAAGGGTCTGGCAGCAGATGGTTGCGATGTAGCCCTGCACTATTCGTCGAGCAAGGTCTGTCGACGAACGCTTGCTGCATCCCGAAATCGATGGGGGCAAAGGGGGCTGACTGCGTGCCATTTCTAGGACAAAGCAGAGGCGCTGGCGTCGGAGCTCAAAGCGCTGTATCCGGCGCAGCTCTTCGTGACCGTGTCCGCGGACTTGACCTCGCGCGAGGCCACGCGGGCTCTCGTGTCCAATCTGCTGGCGCTGCCCGACGTCGTCGCGGCCAAGCACACGGCCGTGTCGATTCTCGTCGCCAACGCCGGGCTGGGCCGGCGCATCCGCGACCCCAAGGACATTGAAGAGTCCGACTGGGACGACATCATGGAGGTGAATGCGCGCAGCCAGTTTGTCGTGACCCGGGCGGCCCTGCAGGGCATGCGCGCACAGGGCTGGGGCCGCGTCATTCTGATCGGCAGCATCGCGGGCCACGGCGGCGGCATCAACGGCTGCCACTACGCCGCGTCCAAGGGCGCGCTGTGCTCCATGGGCAAGAATTTGGCGACAGTGCTGGCCCCCGAGGGCATCACGGTCAATATTGTGAGTTGGAATGCGTGTGACGCTTGAACTGGTTTGTCGCGTGCGCCGAGATGCTGATGAGATTCTTTTTTTTTTCTTAGGTGTCGCCAGCCATGATTGGAGCGACGGGAATGATTCCAACTCCAAAGTCCAGGTAAGGATGATCTTTGAGATGTCGAATGGACAGGGACTGATCCTTATCTTAGGACTTGGACAAAGGGCACGGATATCGATGCGCTCAAAGAGCAGGATCCGGGTTTGGGCATTGCAGCTAGTGTGCCTGTTCACCGCCTTGGGCTTCCGGAAGAAGTGGCCAGTGTTGTCTCGATGTAAGTGATGATGCTTGCAAGTTTTATTGTCATTGTTTTCATCTTTTTTCTCTTTTTATTTTTCACTTGTATTAATTAATTCTAGGTTTGCCAAGACGGGGTATTTGACAGGGCAGGATATTGTGCTGGGGGGTGGTTTGAAATAGAGCAAGGCAGGATAATAATATGTACTGGTATACAATTTTATCTGTGAAGGGACGCCTGAGAATACAGTAGATTCTATACGAGCATGTTTGGTATAATGCCATCTTTGCTTGAATTGGCCTGAGCTTGCTTCAGTTTGCTTATGCTTGAATCCTGCTTTAAATTGTGCTGCGCCGGCATTTGCCGTAACTAATGCTCGGCGTCGGCTTTTGCTGCTTCCGGATCTGGCTGTCGGGGCGCGACCAAGCTGGGTACGGCCTGGGTTCGCCAGCTTCAGCCTTGGCCATTTATCAACCCTCCCCGTGCAATTACCGGGCCATGCCTTGCTTCCCCAGTCCACCCTCTTCCCGCCGCTGCCAAAGTTCGCCCGTCGGCTTCTGCCCCCCACAGAACTTGCCTCCTCCAAACCCCATTTTCCCGGTCGGCCATCTCGGCCATCTCGCGATTACCAGTTTGTCTAACGGCAACCGATGATGACCCACCCCAGCAAAGGGAAGCGTGTATCGCGCGCTTGTATATCGTGCCGGTCGAGAAAGACAAGATGTGATCTGTAAGTCACGCCCATTCGATTCTTCGCCCGCCCCCCCTGTTCAGTACTGTTTGCATGTGTGCGTGCTGCGCCTGATTTCCCCCGCCGCTCAGAACCACCGCGCAACGGCCAGCGCCTTTTTATTTTTTTCTTCTCTCCTCCCTTTACCTCAGCCCGCATCCTACTCGTCACGGGACGATTTATTCATTCATTGCAATTGCTGTAGAGATTCTACCGGCTCGCCTGGTACGCCGCCATGTCAGCGCTGCATAGAAGAGAAGCGCGAATGCGTACTCGCTACATCGCGGCGTGGAGGCCGTCGTGTCCGCAAGAAGAGGCCGCTCGACGAGTCGGGAGCCGGCGTCGCGACGGACGTAAGCAGCGTCAACATGGGCGGCGGGCCGCTGCACACGCCGGTGCGGCAGCCGGCGATGCGCGATGGCCACGGCATCGATACCTGGTCGCATGGTGGCCCCGCGCAGCAACAGGATCCATCCTGGACAGGCGACGGCTCTGCATCCCGAACCGACGCCTCGCAGTCGGCCTCGCGTCGGAGCTCAGTCGTCCTCGACGGCCATCTTGCATCCGCTGACTTGCTAAATCCCTCGGATGCGCTCGACTTGCTGGCGCAGGTGGCCGATCTGGAACCCGGACACAGCGACAAAGACGCGATGCCGGTGCGAACAGCAAGTTCAAGGCAGCCGTCTCGTGATCTCAATCTACGATATCCGCCCATATCCGATGGCGCGCTAGGCTTTGCCGACGCTGCGGCCTTGATTCAGCAGTAAGCCTGGCTAGAACCTGCCTGCTTGGGCTGGTCATGAACTGACACACGCCTCTCTAGTTACCACGAGAATTTTCATCCCTTTTTCCCCGTCGTGTACAAGTCCATCTTTGACGGCCACATTTCAGAATGGATCGAAAAGGAACCTCACGTACTCACAGCAGTCCTCACCGTCGCATCCAAAGAAGAACCTTCGTGGCAGAGAGCCCACGAGGCCTGCTCGCGACACATGGAAAGCCTCCTGTCGCCGCTCATCTACGGCGGTGTCACCACAGTCGGGGCCGTGGAGGCGCTGCTAATCCTTGCCGAATGGGCGCCTCAGCCACCGCACGAGATATCCTCTATTGGCTGCGGCAAAGAAGATTACGGTGCCTGGATGCTGGTGGGCGTTGCTATACGGCTTGGCTACCTGCAGAGACTGGAACAGACGGGCTTGCAAGACCCTCCAGATAGTCAATCAGAGAGCTTCAGTCGCAAAAAGATTGCCTGGGCTGGTAAGTTCCTCGCCGTTATGCCCGTGGAATGACAACTGACCAAGGCTACCAGCATGCTACATGAGTGATCGCCAAGTTTCGATACGCCTTGGAAAAGGATTCTGGTCCCGAGGGCCAGGCCCGGCATCGAATCTACGTGCCGTCGATTTTCCTTCGCTGCAGTTGCAGCACCTGGGGCCTGATAATATGGGACTCCTGTTTCAGGCGCAGCTCGAACTGACTCAACTGTTCAGCAATGCTCATGATATTCTATACTCTTCGACTAGCCATCGCGAACAGCTGTACGTCGGTGGTGAATATGTTCGTTATATTGTATGCTACTCCGTTGATACAGTCACTTGAACTCCAGCTAACATTACTAGGACGATTTTGCTGCTGTTTTGAGAAAGTGGAAGATGACTTGGGGAAGCTTTAGCTGTAAGTTTGCTATACAAGTTTCGTAGATTGCCTTCTGACAGTTGATTCAGTCACGCCGCACGTCAAGGCCTCTTTGATTCTATCATACGACTTTTTGCGCCTGTATATAAATGCCTTTGCATTCCAGGCGACCATGAACAGAGCTGCGGCAAAGACACGCAAAGCAAACAAGAGCCACATCACAGGTCCGCTATTTGCAGACTTGGCCGCAGCACCGGATGCCCGATTCATTTACGAGTCGATTGACGCTGCCAACTCTCTTCTCAGCATCCTCAATAGCTTCATCGACCCGGTTGCAGGCTTAAAGTATATGCCGCTCAAGTATTCTCTGTTTGTGATTTATGCTGCCGTTTTTCTCTTCAAGGTGCGTACCAACATGGTCTTTCTGTGACGCCATCTAATCAATGTAGGCTTGGAGCGCGGGCGCGATTAGCAACGAAGGCATCACTGGGATGAGGCGCGCCATTCTTGGAACCATTGCGCAGCTGCAAAAGACGTCGACTAGTACGCAGAGCATCGGACACCGATATGCGCGATCGTTGCGCCTGCTGTGGAGGAAACGACCAACCAAACGGGGCTCGAAGCACGAAAACAACCAGACGTCTCAGCCCGCGCCGAATGTTCCTCCGGAGCATTCGATGTCCGGACCTCACGGCAATTTCGACGGCGGCTTGCAAGGGGGGATCGAATTGGATGCGTTGAATGGGTTCTCATGGAGAGACTTGGACTCGCTAGGGCAGTACATCTCCAACGATGCGTCCATTCATACCACGGACGGCGTATTGACCACGCCTGAATTCGATTCAGAGCATGGCGCGAATCCTGTCGAGGGGCTTCCTGTTGATTTTGGATATCAAAACATGTGGAGTGGTGGTGATATAATTTTTTAGTGTATTCATAATGGTTTCAAGGCGGTTGAGCTTGAGTCTCGGCTTTTAATGCGACGTAGACTCGGTGAATTATTTGTCCAAAAGCACGCAAACAAGCCATACGAGCTATAATTCGTTATTATATGGACCATTGCAAGCGTCGGAGCCAGAGAAGAATTTGGTGAGCCGGAGATGGTACCCGGGGTCCCGGAGTGAAACGGAGTCGCAGTCGGCAACGCGTTGGGCAAAATGAACGAGGTGGCGTCACGTGCCGCAGCAGTGGTGAGCCGCGACAACGGGCGCATTTGCTGCTGGGGGTCTTTTATGCCCGCCCGCTGCTTGTGCTAAACAATTCTTGAACACGCTGCTCACCCCCCGCGCGCCCTTTTTTTTTGTCGTCTAGACAGATGGCTTCCATGGCCAGCAATTGGACGCAGTCAACGAGGCTGGTGGCGCAGAGGGCGTCGGCGTCGGCGTCATTGTCGGCGTCGTGGCCGTTGTCGGTGTTGCATAGGATTTGCAGGCCAGGAGGAGCAGCAGTCGCCAACACCATCAAGGCTGGCTTCTCAGCTGCGGCTCATCAGCGGCCACAGCCGGCATCATCAGCACGTTTTTACAGTGGCTGCTCGACGTAAGTTGCGGGAAGCACCGAGGAAGATTTCTTTTTTATCACGCCGCATGCAAAGCCCCCCCCTTTGAAGTGCTAGCTGCATGGAGCTAGTGGCTCACTGCCGGCAACCTCTACTCCAGGATGTGCAGGCGGGCTGTCAGTGGCTGGTGAGGTGAATCAGCGTCATTCAGCGTTGATGCAGCGCCTGATTTGCACTGCATACAGCCAAAAACCAGCCAAAAAACCCAGCCACTGTTGTATCCGCTCCTTTCGTCAACAAGTTGCACCGATTGGGTGCGAGGCTTTTAAGCAGCCAAAAAAATGGCTGATCCACTCGCCGTCCATCTGCCCCTCCACAGACGAATGCCCGCCGTCTACTCCAACCAGGCAACCCCGCCATCACACTCGCATTTACGTACATTTACACCAATTCGACCAGTCCACCACCGCCTTCTATAAACGCCCTCGTCACCCCACTGCCTGGTGCCGAATCCCACAAGTTCCTGCTGACAGCCTGTCTCGTTAGTATATCATCTAGCCAGCGTCCCTCGTCTGCTCTTTTCAATACTCGCTCTCTGCAGGCCGCCTCGCAATCTCACTACCTACACACCAGCCAGACGCGACACTGCTCCTTTCGTCGAAACAACATGTGTAGAACACAGTCCGGTGTCGTCCACGGCGGCGTCAAGGAGGACCCTACCAAAGGTCGCGAGCTCCTCCCCGCCAACGTCGTCCCTACCCACTACGATTTGACCCTCGAGCCCAACTTTACCAACTTCAAGTATGACGGTAGCGTCATTATCGACCTCGATGTCGTCGAGGACTCGACCTCCATCTCCCTCCACACCCTCGACATTACCATTCACTCCAGCAAGGTTACCTCCAATGGCGAGCTTGTCACGTACGTCAGAGTTTCCAATCGGGCTTTGCAGTCTAGACATTTGCTGACCCCGCCTTGATAGTGACAACGCAACCGTCAGCTCCGACGAAAAGAAGCAAGTCACCAAGTTCGACTTCAAGGGCATCCTCGCCAAGGGCTCCAAGGCTCGGCTCGAAATCAAGTTCACCGGTATTCTCAACGACATTATGGCGGGCTTCTACCGTTCCACATACAAGAACAAAGATGGCTCAGAGGGTATCCTCGCCGTCTCCCAGATGGAGCCTACTGATGCCCGCAGAGCCTTCCCCTGCTTCGACGAGCCTTCTCTCAAGGCCAAGTTCACCGTCCACATCATTGCCGACAAGCACCTGACCTGTCTCAGCAACATGGATGTCAAGAACGAGACCGAGGTTGGCGCTAAAAAGGCCGTCCACTTCAACACCTCTCCCCTCATGTCCACCTACCTCCTCGCTTTTGTCGTTGGAGAGCTCAACTATATCGAAACCACGGCTCACCGCGTGCCCGTCCGTGTCTACGCTCCTCCCAGCGAGGATATTGAGAACGGCCGCTTCTCCCTCGAGCTCGCCGCCAAGACTCTTCCTTTTTACGAAAAGACGTTTGGTATCGACTTCCCTCTCCCCAAGATGGACCAGGTTGCCATTCCTGACTTCTCCGCCGGTGCCATGGAAAACTGGGGTCTTGTTACCTACCGCGTTGTCGACCTCATGCTGGACGAAAAGGAGAGTAGCATCGACACCAAGATTCGTGTTGCCGAGGTCGTCCAGCACGAGCTCGCCCATCAGTGGTTCGGCAATCTTGTCACCATGGACTGGTGGGATGGTCTCTGGCTCAACGAGGGTTTCGCTACCTGGGTTTCCTGGTACTCTTCCAACTCCTTCTTCCCTGAGTGGAAGGTCTGGGAAGAGTACGTTGTCGATAACCTGCAGTCGGCTCTGGGGCTGGACTCTCTTCGCAGCAGTCACCCCATCGAGGTGCCGGTCAAGTGCGCTGACGAGATTGCGCAAATTTTTGACTCCATCTCTTACTCCAAAGGCTCTGCTGTTCTGCGCATGATTTCCACCTACCTAGGCGAGGATCAGTTCCTCGAAGGTGTCCGCCAGTATCTCAAGAAGCACGCCTACGGCAACACCGAGACTGGTGACCTCTGGGCCTCGCTGGCTGCTGCCAGCGGAAAGCCCGTCTCTGAGGTCATGGGTGTCTGGACTAAGGAAATGGGTTACCCTGTCGTCACCGTCAACGAAAACGGATCTACCGCCGAGGTCACCCAGAACCGATTCCTCCGCACCGGCGATGTCAAGCCCGAAGAGGACAAGGTCCTCTACCCCGTCTTCCTCGGTCTTCGTACCAAGGAGGGTGTCGAGAATGCTGCGACTCTCAATGTTCGAAAGACTCAGTTTGACATTCCTGCCGATGACTTCTTCAAGCTGAATGCCAACCACACCAGCCTATACCGTACAGCTTACTCGCCCGAGCGACTTGGCAAGCTTGGTGAGGCTGCCAAGGCCGGTCTTCTTACCGTTGAGGATAGAGCTGGCATGATTGCCGACGCTGCCTCGCTGGCTGTTGCTGGTTACCAAAAGACCAGCGGCATTCTGAACCTGCTCAAGGGCTTCGACTCTGAAAATGAGTATGTTGTCTGGAGTGAGATTCTGCGTCGTCTATCAGGCGTCGAGGGTGCTTGGATTTTTGAGGATAAGGCTATTCGTGATGGCCTGAGAAAGTTCCGCAGAGAACTCGTCAGCCCCAAGGCTCATGCTCTGGGCTGGGAGTTTAAGGAGACTGATACCCACAGCGAGGGACAGTTCAAGACTCTGATGTTCGCTTCTGCTGGAGGCAGCGGCGATGAAAAGATTATACAGGCTGCCAAGGATATGTTTGCCAAGTACGTCACGGGTGATAAGTCGGCTATCCACCCCAACCTCCGGTCCTCTGTCTTTACCTTGGCTTTGAAGCACGGTGGTGCCAAGGAGTTTGATCAAATCATTGAGATCTACCGTACCTCGACCCTCACTAGCGAGCGCAACACCATTCTGAGATGTATGGGCCGTGCTGAGGACCCTGAGCTTATTCAGCGTAGCTTGGGTATGGTCTTTGGTCCTGATATCAGGAACCAGGACTGCACATCTGCTCTTGGAGGTTACCGCGCCTATCCCCACGGCATTGAAGCCATTTTTGAATATCTGACCAAGAATTGGGACCTCATCATCAAGAATGTTGGTGACAATGCGTCGCTGCTGGGTGGCGTTGTTGCCATCACGACTGGCGGTGCTACAAAGCCCGAGCAGCTGGCCAAGGTTGAGGCCTTTTTCGCCGACAAGAACACGAGCGCCTTTGATCAGACTCTGAATCAGGTCAAGGATTCCATCCGTGCTAGAATCGCTTGGCTCGAGCGTGACAGGGACGATGTTGCGGCCTGGGTCAAGGAAAACGGATACCTCGAATGAAATTTTCTAGATACCACATAAAGAGCAGTGTATGAAGCATATAAGTAGCAGCTTCGAGAATCTACATATGAAAGAAGCGGAAACAAGGAACCGCGTAGCCTAACTGCGTGCAATTAACGACGAGTTGCATTGTCATAGCAGGTGAGCGAGCCTATTTCCCCTTCAACCTGGACACTGTCATCGGGGTGAGGCGTGTATTACACAGACGGGCCCGGGCCCGCCGCCATCGCGAGTGTAGGCCGCTGAGGGAGCCGGCGGGCCCGGATGAGTGGACGGCGTTGACTCGGGCCCGCATGGCTCAGTCTTTCGTGTCGATCCGGCAATAAGGGAACCGCGGAGGGGGGGGGGGGGGGGGG